>OZ012705.1:27781495-27941835 GCA_963942595.1 Cylloceria caligata | reverse complement strand
GTATTAGATAAAATAATACAGTCAAAAACACTAAATAACCCACAATACGAAACAGAGACTGGAAATGAGAACAACATGAAAATGAAACAAATCATAAACGTTGAATCGTATGCACGAAAGGCGAGAAAATAAAAAAGACAAACTGTTGTAATTGAACCGAAAGAAAAACAATCGAATGAACAAACGCTTGTCCAAATAAAGAACAGCGTAGATATAACGAGCTTAAGCATAAACGTAGATAGAGTGAGGAACGGACAACAGGGAACTATAATTGTTGACTGTGAACAAAGCAGCGATAAGCATAAATTAGCAGCTGAACTTAACAAAAAAGTTGGTGAATATTATAACGTCAAAACAACGAATAAAAAATTGCCTAAAATAAAAATAGTTGACATAGAAGAAAATCTGAACGAGGCCGAAGAAAAAACTCTTATTGAAAATATCATAAAGCAGAACTCATTAAATATTAATAATGAAAATCTAAAAATGAAAGTCATCAAGAAAGTGCAGAGAAAGGGAAAAGAGGGATTTATGATAGTGGAAATAGATCCAAAAATACATAAAACCGTTGTAGAATTAGGAAAAATGAAAATAGGATGGGGAAAATGTAGAGTTTTTGACTACGTTAGTGTGATACGCTGTTATAAATTTTGGGGATATAGACACTACGCGAAAGAATGTAAGAATGATGTAATATGTAGGAAATGCGCGGGGAAACATGATGAACAGATTTGTAAAACACGAGTTAAAAAATGTATAAACTGTATATCGTTGTGTGAAGAGTATAATCTAACTGGAATAAATGTTGATCACGAAGTCACGGATCGAGAGTGCCCTACAAAAGAATAGTTAATAGAACGCAAAAGAATATTATGTATGGTGATGCATAGCAACTCAGGCGAAATGAAGTATACAATAGAAAACAAGATAAACAACACATACGACAAAATGCAGGAATATTATTGTTGAATGCACAAGGTTTCTTAATCCACCAAGATGAGATAAAGAAATCAATAAATGAAATAAGACCAAAAATTCTATGTTTAACAGAAACACATGTTCATGAAGACGTTAATGAACTGGAAATTATGATAAATAACTACAATACTATTAGAACGAAAACAAAAAATCACAGAACAGGTGGAGTTTTAACCTACATAAAGGAAGGAATAAATTACAGTGTGACAGAAAATATTGAAGACAATGAAAATAGTAATAAACAGGTCCTTTGGTCGAATGTGATACAATTGAGTGTGGGAAATGGACAAAAAATTCTGATCGGTAATACATATCATTCGCCCAGTGCAAGCGATGGTCAATTCATTGAATTAATAGTAAAGCAATGTGAAAGGTTAGTGGATAAAGGTCAAGTTATAATACTCGGAGATTTGAATATTGACATCAGTAGAAAAAATCAATATACGGACAGGCTTACGAGGGAAATGAGCAGTATGGGGATGAAGCAATACGTACAAATGCCTACGAGATGTGTGAAAGAAACAGAAACCATAATTGATTTAGTATTTTAAACTTTTTCATCGAAACTGACATACAAACACCAAAGATTACAGACCATAGTATAGTAACAGTAACAGTTGACGGAATGAAAAAAGACGAAGAAACAGGACATATCAAGATAAGCAAACGAGATTACAGAAAACTCGATCAAGAAAGCTTCAAAAATATAATAAATAACAAAATGAGGAACCTAAATTACAGTGAATGTCACGTAGACATATTGGCAGAGAAAATAATTAATAGCATCTTAGAAGCAATGGACGACATAATACCAATAGAAAGGAAAATAGCACCTTTGAAATGGGGAAATAACAAATGGATAGATAATGAAGTAAGAGAAACGTGTAGAGAAACAGATAGAGCATATAAGAAGGCAACTAAATCGAAGAAAACAGAAGATTGGAAAAAATACAAGGTATATAGGAACTTGGTAGTTGCAAAGATTAGACGAAAAAAACAGAGTACTATGAAAAAATATAGACGGGAAAAAGAATAAATCTAAGGATATGTGGAGAACATTAAAAGAGCTAATAGGCACGAAAAAAATGAAAACAGCGTAAGCTGGGCCAGATCTGCAGTGCGTTCCACGATCACTACCGCCACGTCATCGGCGTAGGCAATCAGTGATACGTTACGCGGCACCTCCAGCCTCAGCAGGCTGTCGTACGTCACGTTCCATAGGTCAAGTGCCAGTATAGAACCCTGAGCGACCCCCGCGGTGATCCTTCTTATCCTCTGTTCTTCCTGCGCCTCGTACGTTATGTATCTATCGCTGAGGTAGTCCATCATTACCCGAAAAAAATAGGAAGGAATCCGGAGATCGTCTTGCAGCGCTCCCAGGATGTCCCCCCACCTCGCCGAGCTGAAGGCGTTCCTCACATCCAGAGTCACCAGTACCGTGATGGGTCTTGCTGCGTGGCAAGCCTCGTCCTTATTCCGAAAGGTCTCAAGAACCTCTCGGATTGCTTCTATTGTCGATCGCCCTTTGCGGAAACCGTGCTGCTTATCGGACAGACCTCCGGCCGCCCCTATCGCGTCCGTTAGTCGCGATCGCAGTATCAGTTCGTACAGTTTTCCCGTCGTGTCCAACAGACTCAGTGGTCTGTAGGAAGACGGCGCGTCAAGGTTTCCCTTGCCTATGCTCAGAAGAACCAATCTCGCCGTCTCCCAGCGCATGCTGAATGTCCCAGTCCTAAGGCATTGGTTGTACATTTCGAGGAGAACTCCTGGCCTGAGGCAAGCCATCAGTCGCAGGACCTCCCCAGGCATGCCGTCTGGTCCCGGTGCGTTTTCCATCTTCATAGAGGACGTAGCTTTAAGAAGCTCCTCCTCAGTGAAGACAGGAACGTTGAGTCCCTCGTCTGCGTCCGTCACTTCTCCCCTCCTCGGATGAGTCGGGAAGAGTCCATCAACGATTTGTCCCATTGTCGTCGCGTCCTTGAGTTCAGGCGGACCGTGAGCCCCGAGCCTTTGGGTCACAATCCTGTAACCCAAGTCCTAAGGGTCCCGGTCCACCTCCTCGCATAACTGTCTCCAGCAGCACTTCTTACTGTCCTTAGTAGCGTAAGTCAACGTCTTCCGTGCCGTTTTGTACTGTACGGTAAGAGCGGCCGTGCACGGTTGGTGTCTTTCCCGTTCTCGATACATTCTTCTCTTTGCCGTAATGCACAGTCGCCGCAGTTGGGTGATTTCGTCCGTCCACCAGTTCCTTGTTCGTCTGGGGTCCTGCGTGGCATTGAGGCCTTGCAAAGCCGTCCCATCAGTCTCCTCGTCTCGTCAACCAGTCGTTCGGTCCGCCTTTGTCGCGCCAGTTCGTCTGGTATGGCCTCTGCGAGGGCTGCTGCTTCCAGCAGCTCCTTTGAAAACCTGTCTCTATCCAGTTTGCGTACGTTCCACCGCGGTGCCTGCTCAGGTCCGTCGCGTCGCGTCTGAGTAAGTCTCGCCACTTTAAAGACGATGTATTGGTCATCGCTGACCGTGTAGTCATCGGTCACACGCCATCGCCTCATCCGCGACAATATGCTGTCCGAGATCATAGTCACGTCCGGTATCGAGGAGCCTTCCCCCGGTCAGATGTACGTTGGTTTCCGTCCCGTGTTTGCAACCGTCAGACCTGTTCGAGTTGCCATCTACAGTAGCAGCCGTCCGCGCTTGTCAGTCCGTGTCATGCCCCACTCAACCGCCCTAGAGTTGAGGTCGCCCGCGACCACCAGATCTCCTAGTAGCTCTCGCAGGGCGTCCTCGAGTCTATTTACCCCGTCCTCGAATGCTCCAGTGGAGCAGTTCGGGGTCAGGTAAACGCTGACGTAGGTCAGATCGTCTACCCTCACCCAGACGTAATCGTCTCCCGCTCCACTGTCGAGAACGCGGACACTGGTGTTTTTGACCCAGATGACCGACGTGCCCGTCGGGAACCACGTCGGGGTCGTCATGTTCTTGTACTGTTCGCTCAGTATCAGTATGTCGACGTCGTGTTCAGTCGCGATTTGAGGAAGCAGGAGATGTGCTTCCTCGCATCTGTGCATATTGCCCTGTAAAACAATCATGCCCACGTCTCAGTCTTGGTTTTGCACTCCTCCAGTGTGGCCCTGAAAACCGCGCACGTCCCGGTCCTCGGTATGTGCGCGGTGTTTTTGGGCCCCGCCTTGGTGCACAGGTAACACGTCGGGTCCTGTTGGCAGTCTTTACCGACGTGGTTCGTCTTGCCGCAATTCCAGCGGCATAGTCGTCTGTCCGGTCCATTACAGTCTGTTCTGGTATGACCGTATCCAAGGTACTTGTAGCACCTGGTCACGGTTGTTCTCGGTCTGACGCGGCAGTTTACCCACCGTATCCTGATCCGTCCTTTCTTGAGCAAGGCGTTCGCGACGCCTTCCTCAAGTTCACAGACAGCCATACATTGTCCGTGTCTGTTGGGCCCGAAACTGTGAACTTTCGGGTCCCTCGCGTCTTTAGTCTCCTGTTGGAGTGCCGTCGTCACTCCGCCTTTGTCCGTAACGCAATTCAGATCAAGTATGTCCAGTCGCACGTTCGTTATCATGTCTCGTACTTTTGCGTCTTCTCCGAGGGCTTGCCGGAGCTTGTCCTCGAAGGCCTGTCTGTCCACTGCTCCGCTTTTAACGCGAAGCAGGACACCCCCGTCCTTGGTCATTCGATAGCCGTTGACCTGCACCTTGTCGGCGGTTGGGTCAACGGCTTTCATTCGTCACAGTGTGTCAGCGTACCTTTGTCCGTCGTTTGGCTTCATCAAGACCACTCCAACACCGAGTCTCCAGGTTGTGCGGCCCTTCTTGCCCGTCTTTACCGTGCCTGTGGACGTCGTTGCGATGTCTGTCGACGTCGATGCCGTGGGTATTTTTGTCGTCTGTTGCCGTACGTCCGTCGTCGTCGTCCGCTTTTGTTTCCGAGCGACCGTTACCCACGAGGTGGGCACGGTCCCGTCCGTGAGCCTTTTCGCTGGCGTTAGTTCCGGGCTCAAACCCGTAGTCTCTCGTTTCCGTTTCGTCTGTCGTGTGCCAGTCTCACTGTCCACATCACTTCGTCCAGCCATACCGAGCACATGCATTCGATCACACTCATGCCATGCCTCGTCCACGGCTTCCCTGATATTTGCTATGTTCGTTGTGATCACGGTGCTGATGTTTTTCTGCACGTGTATCTTATCCTCCATTTTCACAAGATACTCGCGAATCAACTGGAGTTGTCCCCGAATGTTGGTCTTGGTCCGTTTCGCTACGGACGAGGCATGTCTCGCCTTTCGTTCCGTATGTCCGTCTGTCGTCTCGTCCTTTTATTGTGGGGTTGGGGGCCTCGGGTTTTTTTATGCATTTAAACTATTTCCTGTGTTTTGTGCCATCATTTAGTTCTTTGCCTCCCGTTTTTCCCTTTGTATGTGTATGTGTACATATGTAGTTTGAGAATAAATTGCAATCTCTCCTTCCGTCGCCCTGCTTCCGCCGCCGACGTCCCCACGGCGAAACACCAGTTCTCTCACCAAAGCCCCCCGCTGCTGCTGCATGGCCCTATCCGGGCGCCACCCGGCTCTACAACAGCATGGGGATTATACACTAGCTGATAGGGCAGCTAGGTCTGTCTGGCTAAGGGGACCCGGGCGCCTGTACTATCCAGCGGCCCAGGAGCATTAAGCCTGGTTTACTTGGGGTACCCTCCAATGCCCCGCGCCGAGATCGCCCGCCACGGAGAGCGACGGTCAGGGTTCTACAGCCATTACTCCGTGTTGAGTGTGCGTGTTGTGAGTATCCGATTGTAGTGACATTTTGCCGGTTCATTCATTCTGGGAGAGCTCGTTCATAGAGAACCCACTCAGTCGCTTTTTCAGGCGTGTCCGTTTATAGGGCACCCTGAACATTCGCTTTCTCGTGGTAACCCGTTCATAGAGTCCCCGATCATTCGCATCACCGGCATGTCATTCGGATGTGTTTGCATAGGTGTTTGTGAGTAGTGTATTGTGACGTAGTCACGACCTGAAAAGGATAAAGAAAAATCGAAAAATAAAATAAAACACAAATCACTGCAAATAAAACCATTTATTTGCACATCCAGAAAATAGAACATATAGAAAATAAGAAAAGTAAGAAGTAAGGAATGATAAATTCGCAGAGAAGCCCAGGCGATAACGCGAAACAGGATGGATCCTGAATTCCCTCACTGCCGAAAAACAGCGGGTCTGAAACAAAAGAAATCACATTAGCTATGTGTTGAGAATTCAACAAGAATGTTGAGAATCCGTCCGGTGATGGCTTGACCGACCTGTGAATATATTGACGGAATGTGAGTACTCACTCGAGGCAAGAGGAAAATAAAACCAGACCAAGTAGATGTTATCGTGAGGAAGTAGTTTATTCTACCTTCCAAACCGTGGTACAAGGTACAATTTTAATACAAAATGTGTGGTCACTAAAATTGAAAATTAATGCCAAAATAAGTTAATTTAGAAAATCAGTCAAAACATGAATTTAGAAAAAAGGTACAATTTATAATAATAAATAAACAAATTGAATTTTGAATGTTATTTGAGCAGCACACAATTACATTACTTGTGTGCTGAGTGTGATTGAGCTTGAGACAGCGGTGCGTGCCACGTAGTGAAAGCTACGCAGCACGACACGCTGATGCCATTGAGTGCGAAAATGTGTGCGTAACTCGCTGCAACTACTCAGCACTGTATTGCAGAGTAGCTGCAATGAATTAATAATGAGAGCACTCTCAGCAAATATTGCAGGAGTGCTGGTCTATGTGAACTCAGCTACGCAGTCAGCACTGCGTAGCACAATACAAACAGATATTGAGGCTGTACAAATGAACTGCGTATAGTCACTGTGCTTTCCTAGCAGAATTTCTGGAGGAAAGCACAGTGAATAGACCACACCGGTATAATTGTATTAATTATACCGGCTCAAGCAAGTGAGGAGAGCATGATGCTGCATGTGCTGCAGCGCATGCCACGAGTGAGCCAAAGTGGTGATGCACCGTATTTCTCTCCTCACTGACAGTGAATTTCTACCAAATTATGTCAATGTACTCTTACCTTGAGCAAATGAGTCCTGATGAGCGAGATGTTGAGCGAGTCCGATGTATAAATCCATGAAACAGTCCGAGAGTCTGGATGCGTGCTGTTCTTGCCGGTGCGTGCGAAAAAGGTGTCAAAATTTCCAATATGGCTGCGGAATATGAAAGTTTCGTTGGGCGCTGGAGTCAGTTGAGCGAGATAGCCGGTGAGCGAAACCGAAGTCAAGCGAGAGAGACATCCTCTCGCTTGACGCGGCGTGCCAACGAGGCACATCCTCGGCTTCGCGAAGCCCATGCTTCGGCTATCTCCGACTCAACCGAACAACGTGTAGCAAAGCAGCGCAACAGGTAGGCGCACGACGATTATCGATCGCCGTGCGCCAGCTGAATTTCCAACACTATGATAAGAAGAAGAGTTAGAGTAAGGAGGGGGAAAAGACGAAAAGAGTATATAAGGCAGCTTCAAACAGAGAGGCTCTCTCTATTCTGTTAAAACCGCCAACCAAGTCAGACTCGCTGGTGCACAATAGTAAAAATTTCTACCAAAATTCAAGAATTTGTTATTAAATCTCAGGAGTTTAACGGAAAAGGGTGTGAGTTGGCCCTATAAATTGATTAGAATATTGCCAAATAGAAAACACAGTACAAGTGAGTGCGACGACTAATATAAAGATTAAGAGCGGACAGTATTAAACTGTGTGAGGAAAGACAGGAAATATTCTAAAAAAAACAGACTAAGAAAAGAAAGTTAGTGGCGTTAAAATAAACAATTAAGGTTTATTTTAGGAGAACTAAGAAAATAGTATAAGAAAGTTTATGTAGAATAATTAGAAATAAGTCCAGATAGTTATAAGAAGTATTGTGAACGTAGCGCGTCGACACATTTCAAAGACTCGCTTGTGGTACCGATAGGTCTCCAAATTAAACACTTGGAAAAAGGGTAAAAGGTAGATTAACACAGAAAAAGAAATAGAATGACAAACAGCAGCTAGAAAAATTATAACACAAGGACAGGGTACAGTCGATTGGAATTCATGTTAAATCACCGGCTCTAGAAAGGAGACACTTTTGGAGTGAGATTTTGAAACACAGCTAGGAAAATTAATTTATATATAGGATAAGGAGGGCACTTGTAAGCCCGACCCATAGCAATTTGATTTAGAATTTTTAAATAATTAGAAAAATAATTAGGAGGGAAACAATTTTGTCAGCATTGTCAAGCGCGTCGCATGAGAACGACACTAGTCAACAGACATAGAGAAGATAGGAGAAAGAAATACTAAAAGCCTAGACTCACCAAGAGAGAAGAACAACAGGAACGTCCACGTCCAACATTAAAGATCCCTTGAGAGATCCGATAAATAATTGATAAATAATTAAGGCGCACTACAAAATTTGCGAGACGGCAACTGTCCTCGTTCAGAACACAAAGTCCATTACTCGCGAACCGGGATCACTGTCACTACTGTAAAACACACTAGAAATCTCACCGGGACGGTAAGACCATAAAAATCAAGGAGCCCGAACGCGGAACAACAAGAAAAACGGTGTATTATGACTAAATTACGCGAGAACGCGGACACGGACATAGACCCGGCGTCCATGCCAGCTGACCGACGCGCCAGCAACAGCGTATCAAGCCCAGCAGACCGCGCGTCATTAGCCAGGCGGGAAAAAGATCAAGACGGCTGAGCTTGATACTGCCTAGTTGGAATATCCACCGCTCAGCGCAGAAGTCGGAATCCGATAACACCACGGGTAAAGAAGAGCGTGGAACCTTCAGAGCAATTAAACACCACAAATAAATTGTACGGCTAAAGGCGCCAAAAAGCCAAACACCGCAGAATTCTATGATAATTGTCAAATAAATCCTACTTATACCTCCTATAGAAGTCTCTAATTAATTATCTTAGTGTTCGAGCCCGAATTCTTCCCCTCAGAAAAATAAAATTTAATGATAACGTAGAAATACCGTTACAGTATATGTGTGTGTGAGCTGGTTTTGGTCCACCCCAAACAAGCCGGTACTCTTCATTTCTAAAGAGCGTTCCCCCATTCGCGACCCGGGGAGGCGCCCGATGCGGGACCAGCAAACCCGACACGGGTTATTATTATTTAATAATTATATAGAATAGTTTTATTATTATTATTATTATTATTATTATTATTATTATTATTATTATTATTATTATTATTATTATTATTATTATTATTATTATTATTATTATTATTATTATTATTATTATTATTATTATTATTATTATTATTATTATTATTATTATTATTATTATTATTATTATTATTATTATTATTATTATTATTATTATTATTATTATTATTATTATTATTATTATTATTATTATTATTATTATTATTATTATTATTATTATTATTATTATACAAGGAGTTGCGGAATCCTTTTTACGGATATCCTCCAGTCTTTTGAACTGGGGGGGTATGTGGGACTCCCAAAAAAGTAGGCCTACCCACTAAACCGCCCTCTCCTTGTTGCCCTCCCCCAGACCAGGAACTATTTTGGTATTACTTCTGGCTGGGGGTTCTGTCCGTGTTCGTTCGTTCGTCTTGCTGTCTGTAACCTGTCGCGTCACGTCAGTCTGTCTGCTCGGTTAGGTGAGGCAGCCGTCTACGTTTTTTCGTCGCAGTATCGTCTCTGTATAGGTGGCAACTAGTTGCCACCATTCTGTCGAGTGGAGCATCACCTGAACAATGTTGTCCGGGGTGATGCTGCCAACAATCGTCTCCAGTTCCAGTCGGAGTCCTGTCCAGCGGTCGCACACAAAAAATGTGTGTTCCGCGTCGTCTCGTTCGTGTCCACAGTACTTACAGTCTGGCGTCCGTACTCTGTCCATGTTATAAAGGTACCGTCTAAAGTAACCGTGTCCCGTCAGGAACTGGGTGATGTAAAAATTTACGTCCCCAAAATCCCTTTCGATCCACGGTCTCAGGTCCTTTATTAGTCGTCTTGTCCAGTTGCCTGTCGCTCTTTCTGTCCATTGTTCGTGCCAAGTCTGTATCGTCTTGTCGCGTTCCGCGACCGCCGCATCTTCCCGTCTTATGTCAGCGCTTCTCCCGTAGATCCTCTTTCGCTCGAAAGCTAGGAGGTCCACGGGGATCACGCCCGCAACCACCAAGACTGCTTGTGCAGAGACAGTTCGGTAGGAGCAGGCGATCCTCAGCGCACCCTGTCTTTGTACCGTTGTCATGGCGTGGCAGTACTTCTTTGTCTTCAGGGCATCTGCCCAGATCTCCGCGCCGTACAGGAGGATCGAGTGGGCTGTCGTCATTAGGAGTCGTCGTTTTCCCGGTCTTGGCCCGTTTGTGTTGGCCATTAGGCGGCTTAAGGATGCTATCCTCTTAGCCGCCTTCTGGCATGTTTTTTGTATATGAGGCCAGAAGGTCATCTTCGTATCTAGGGTCACTCCCAAGTACTTGACTTCACCTCCGGCCTCGATTTCGTCCGTCCCGACCCACATGGGTAGTCTCGTCTGTATGCGTCTTCTGCTAAGGAAAGTCAGTTCTGTCTTTTCTGTCGCGAGTTGTAGTCCGTGGTCCGTCATCCAACGGCCCACTCGCCGCATCGTCTGGTTCAGTTTTTGCTGTGCCAGGTCTGGAGACCGCTCGGTGATCACCGCCGCCACGTCGTCAGCGTAGGCGACAAGGAAAACGCCAAGCGGCAATTCCAGCCTGAGTAAGCTGTCGTAGAGTCCGTTCCAAAAGTCTGGTCCCAGTATGGACCCCTGTGCAACCCCCGCGGTGATTTGTCTCGTCACCGGTCCTTCAGTCGTCTCGTACGTGATCCGTCTGTTTCTTAGGTAGTCGCCCACTACCCGAGCCAGGTAAGCCGGAACCCCGAAGTTGCCTTCAAGCGCCTCCAGGATGTCAACCCACCTGGCCGAGTTAAAGGCGTTCCTGATGCCCAAGGTCGCCAGCAGAACGATTGGTCGCGCTGCATGGCAATGTCTCTCCAAATCCAGGAAGGAATCGACCACTTTTTGAATCGCTCCAATCGTTGATCGTCCCCTCCTGAAGCCGAACTGCCGGTCTGAGAGGCCTCCGCTGGTCTGTATCGCGTCCGTCAGTCTCGGTTTTAGTAGTTGTTCATAGAGTTTACCCGTTGTGTCGAGTAAACTCAGCGGCCGGTAGGCTGACGGCGTATTGGGGTCGCCCTTACCCTTAGGGATAAGAACTAGCCTTGCCGTCTTCCACCGGTCACTGAACGTTCCCGTCGTCAAGCTCGTGTTGTACAGGTCAAGAAATATCTCCGGCCTCAGGCGAACCATCAGCCGGAGAATCTCCGCCGGCACTCCGTCTGGTCCCGGCGCCTTGCTAGTCTTCATCGCGGCAGTCGCTTTGAAGAGCTCCTCCGCGGTAAATATGGGGGCCGCCGGGGCCTCCGTGTCGTCTGTCACGTTCGTCCGTATCGGGTGGGTCGGAAACAGTCCGTCAACAATTCGTTCTGCGGTTTCGGCATCTTTGAGTTCAAGTGGAACTCGGGCCCCTAGTTTGCCAGTCACAATTTTGTAACCGGTTCCCCAGGGGTCTTCGTTCACCTCCTCGCAAAGCTGCTTCCAGCATCGCGTTTTGCTGTCCCTTATGGCGTTCGTAAGTGTTTTTCGTGACGTCTTGTAAGTGGCTTGGAGGTTTTCCCTTTCGGGTCTTCCCCCAGCCCTCGTAACTCGTCGGCGGTTCGCCAAGCAGAGCCTGCGCAGCTCGGCTATTTCGTCCGTCCACCAGTATTGTGGTTGCCTGTTTGGTCTATGTCGTCGTTTCGGCATTGTGCTGTTGCACAGCCGGTCCGTCAGTTTGGCCGTCTCATCCGTGAGTCTTTCCGCCCTTCGCCGGCCAGTCAGTTCAGGGGGGACTTTCGTCATTGGTGCTGGTGCTGCCGCCAGCTCCTCCGAAAATTTTCGTAAGTCGAGTTTGTTGAGGTTCCACCTCGGGGGGTACTGGGTCCTCGTCCGTCTCGTCGCCGTTTGTCCTGCCACTTCGAAGACAATGTACTGGTGATCGCTGGCCGTATAGCCGTCGAAAACCCGCCACTGTCCTATCCGTGGCGATATTCTGTCCGATGTCATTGTGACGTCAGGGATAGAGTTTCCAAACCCTGGTCGTCTGTATGTCGGTACGTTTCCCGTATTTGCTACTACCAGGTCTAGCCTTGCGGCCATCTCCAGCAGCAGCCGTCCACGTTTGTTCGTTGTTGTCATTCCCCACTCGATCGCCCGCGCGTTGAGGTCTCCCCCGATGATAACGTCTCCAGGCAGATTCCTGATTCCGTCTTCAAGGAGCGCCACTTTCCTCTCGAAATCCGCCGCGGTGCAGTTGGGTGTCAGGTAAACGCTGACGTAAGTGACAGCGCCGACCCTTGCCCAGACGTAATCGTCCCCGACACCGCAGTTAACTATTCGAGATTGGGCAGCGTTCCTCACCCAGATAGCTGTGGTCTCTGTCTCGTTCGTAATGTACGTTTGTGTCGTTCTTCTCCTGTACGGTTCGCACAGGATCAGAATGTCGGCGTCATGTTCGTCAGCTATCTGTGGTAGTAGCATGTCTGCTGTCCTACTCCTGTTCAGGTTTCCCTGAACTATTCTGTCCGTCTTCCGGCCTGCTTCCTGCACTCCTCCAGCGCAGCTCGGAACATCGCGCACCTCCCGGAACCCGCGAGGTGCGCTGCGTCCTTGTGCTTTGCCTCGGCGTACAAAGGACAGGCCGGTTTGCTTTTACAGTCCGTTGCGTAGTGTCCCGTTTCGCCGCATTTCCTGCAGCTTTTTGTCCGATCCGTGTTCGTGCAGTTGACCTTGACGTGTCCGTAGCCAAAGCATTTGTGGCATTTCGTCACTGTCAGTCGTTTTCGGACGCGGCAATGCATCTATTCTATCCCGACCCGTCCCCGCCGAAGCAGCACCTCGGCTTCCCGCGACTCCACATCGCAGACCGCCATGTACTGCTCAGCGCGATTCTGGCCAAAGATGTGGACCCCGAAGTCCGCGTCTCGTCCTGTCTTGCGTCTCAGCGCCTGTCTGACGTCGTCCGTGGTCGCGACGCAGTCCAGGTCCATGATCTCCAATTGGACCTTGGAAGTCATGGCCCTGACGCTGCCCGTGTCCCCAATCGCGTCTTGTAGAGCGCGTTGGAAGTCGTCTCGTCCGTCGGGTCTGTTCGCGTCTGCCTGTATCTTTAAAAGACACAGGCCGTTTTTCGTCTTCCTCAGAGTCGTCACCTGCACGTGACTCTTCTTCGGATCGACCGTCGTCCGCATTTTTCGTACGATGTCCGAGAACGAGTTATCAGTCCCAGGCCTTACCAGTACAGCCGTCCCCCTTTGCCGGGGAGCTGGTTCGTTCTTTTGAACGTGCGTGTTGTCGTTTGTGTCGCGTTCTTTCTTGTCTGTCTTTTTTCTTGTCACTGTCTGCCAAGCAGCGACCGGTTCCGCCGTCGAAGGCTTTTTTGGCGCGTTCTCCGCAGTAGTTCCCGTCGCTTCTCGCTTGCGTTTTGTCCGTGACGTTTGTTGTTTGTCCGTTGCTGTTTTTGTCGTTTGCGTGTCCGTAAGTTGTGGTTTTGGGGCCACCTCTGCATGCTTATGCAGCGCTACGTCAGCGGCCTCCAAAATCGTCTTCATTCCGTTTTTAACCGTCATATTCATGTTTTTCTTAATAGACGCTGCCTCGGCCATTTTCGTCGCTGTTTTGTGTATGAGCGTCAGTAGCTCAACCATGTCCAATTCTCTCTGTGTTTTTGCGTGCGTTTGTCTTGTCGTCGCTTTGTCAGTGTCGGCCGCGGAGATATAACTATCGCCGCTGCCGGCACTTGACAAGCTGTCCATCCTGTTGCGTCGTGGTATGACTAGTAGCGTCTCGTCAGTCCTTTTTTCCCTGTCTTTAATCGTCCCTTTCGTCGTCCCCCTTGACCCCTCCTTGCACAGTGTGCAGCTTCCAGAATCCGTGCCGCTGCCCAAGGCCACCGGAGCTTGCATCCGGTCGGAGCCTGGTGTGGATTGCCCTTGATTAGGGGTTACCACCTGGGGTAAAACTTCGTTTTTACCGTGCATATTCATTAGGTGTTTCATTCTGCTGCAGGTCCCTCGGGGTCGTGACTCCCCGAACCGTGCTGGAACTACGCACGGCCCCTGCCGTCCCACCCGTCTTCTTGTATGTGCCCCTATGTGTCATGTGCGTGAGTGTAAGTGTTCGTGCTAGTGATAAACCGGTTCATTCATCCGTAACCGGTCATTTGCTTTTCGGTGGGCCCCGTTTATAGGGGACCCCGACCATTCGCTTTCTCAGGGGTGCCCGTTTATAGGGACCCTGATCATTCACGTCACCGGTATACCACTGAGGCATGTTTGTGTTGGTGTTTGCGTTGGCGCGTGTGTGTAATGCTGGTTTTCGTCCACCCCGAGAGTTCTCGGTACCTTCCATATCTGGAAGACGTCCCTCTATCCACGACCTGGGGAGGCGCCCGATGCGGGACCAGTAACCCGACACGGGAATATTATTATTATTATTATTATTATTATTATTATTATTATTATTATTATTATTATTATTATTATTATTATTATTATTATTATTATTATTATTATTATTATTATTATTATTATTATTATTATTATTATTATTATTATTATTATTATTATTATTATTATTATTATTATTATTATTATTATTATTATTATTATTATTATTATTATTATTATTATTATTATTATTATTATTATTATTATTATTATTATTATTATTATTATTATTATTATTATTATTATTATTATTATTATTATTATTATTATTATTATTATTATTATTATTATTATTATTATTATTATTATTATTATTATTATTATTATTATTATTATTATTATTATTATTATTATTATTATTATTATTATTATTATTATTATTATTATTATTATTATTATTATTATTATTATTATTATTATTATTATTATTATTATTATTACTGGCAGAGGAGGAAAATGCGTTAAGCACCGTGGGAGAGTCACAGGACTCCCCCGTGTGTCGGACTCTCCCTGGTCGGCCTACCGACTAAAAACCTCTGTCCCGTCTCCGCGAGGTGGCAACACGTAAGTATAACTTCACCCCCGCGGGACCTGTTCATCGTCTTGTTCGTGTCGTTTGTCAGTCTTGATTTTCCGTCTCTGTTTCCGACGTCGCTTTGTCAGTCTATCTGTTCATTCAGGCTCCAGACATCCGTCATCTTTCTTACGCCTCAGGATGGTCTCCATGTATGTAGCGATAAGCGTACAGTGGTCTTCGTCTCGTAGCATCAGTCCGATTATGTTTTCAGGCGTTATAGTGCCGGTCCTTTCTTCCAAGCTCTGTCTCTGTGTCGTCCATTTGTCGCACACAAAAACGTGTTTTCCACGTCGTCACGTGTGTGTCCACAGTATTTGCATTCCGTCGTCCGTGTCTTACACATATGACGTAGATACGACCGGAAGTACCCGTGGCCGGTAAGGAACTGGGTTAGATAAAAATTAATCTCCCCAAAGCCCCGTTCCGTCCATTGGCTCAAGCCCCGTATCAGACGTCTGGTCCATCGTCCAGTCGCCTCCGTTGACGAGCGCGCGTGCCAGGTCTTTTCCCATTCGTGTCTTGCCACGACCTCCCTGTCAGTCCCTTCGTCTCGTTCGTAGATTCGTTTTCGTTCAGTAGCCAGTAAGTCTATGGGGATCACGCTCGCCACCACCAGTACCGCCTCCGCTTAGACGGTCCTGTAGGCGCACGCTATCCTCAGTGCCCCTTGTCCTTGTACGTTGTGACGGTATTTCTCCGTTAGCATTAAATTTTGTTCTTCTGAGGGGAAGAATTCGGGCTCGAACACAAAGATAATTAATTGTAGGCTTCTATAGGAGGTAAAGTAGGATTATTATTATTATAAGTAGGATTTATTCAATAATTATCATAGAATTCAGTAGTGTTCGGCTTTTTGGTGCCGTTCGCCGTACTATTTCTTTGTAACGTTCAGTCGCTCTGATGGTTCCACGCTCTTCTTTACCCGTGGTGTTCGGATTCCGACTTCTGCACTGAGCGGTGGATATCTCAACTAGGCAGTATCGAGCTCAGCCGTCTTGATCTTTTTCCCGCCTTGGCTGCTGACGTGCGGTCTGCTGGGCTTGATACGCTGTTGCTGGCGCGTCGGTCAGCCGGTATGGACGCCGGGTCTATGTCCGCGCCCGCGTTGTTTTGTTAAATAATCGAAATACTTTGTGTTATTCCGCGTTAGGGTTCTTCGTTTGTTCTCCTCGTGCCGCTCCCGTGTGTTTCGAGTGTGTCTTTCCGTGATAATCGTGGTCCGGGTTCGCGAGTGATGTTTTCTATGTGTGGAATAATGACAGCTGCTGGATTATGATTCCCCAGTGATTATTAATTTTTCATTATTTAGTCGATGGATTCCTCCAGAAATCTTTGGCGTTGGACCTGGATGTTCCGGTTCTTCTTCGCTCTTGGTGAGTTGGTCTTTTAATTTATCTGTCTCTTCTCCTTTCTATCTATTGAGTGGTGTCGTTCTCATGCGACGCGCTTGACACAACTACTTAAATTGTTTCTCGCCTAATTATTTCCCTAATTATCTTAAAATTCTAAATCGAGTTTCTATGAGTCGAGCTTACAAGTGCCCTCCTAAACATATTTATTAATTAATTTTCTGAGCTTTATTTCAAAATCTTGCTCCAAGTGTCTCTCTTCTCTTGAAGCGGGGACCTATCGCAGATCTTAAACCTACTGTAGTATGTCTTTAAATTATAATTTCTCTAACTGTTATTTGTTATTCTCTTTTCTTTCTCCTTGTTGTTTCACTTTTTCCTTCCTATAGGCTTTTCATTTGGCAACCTCTTGGAGCCAACACCGAGTCTTTACCACTTATCGATGCGCTGCGTTAATAATACTTCTTAGAATCTAACTGGACTTATTGCTAATTATTCTACCCAAACCTTCTTATGTTATTTTCTTAATTCTCCTAAAATAATCCTAATTATTCACCCTAATGCGACCCACTTCCTATTCTTAATTCGTTATTTTTAATATTTTCTGTCTTTACACGGTTCACGGCTGTCCGGTATAAATCTTTTTATTAGTCCTCCACTGACTGTTCTGTATTCTTTTGTTTTTTTAATGTCCTTACAAATTTTATGGGCTCACTCACACCCTTTTCTGATAGACTTCTTGGATTTAAATATGAATTTCAGAATATTTAATATTTCTATTCAGCGCACCAGCAACTCCTGACTCTGTGACTGTCCAAAACGAATAAGCCCCTCTCTTAGTTTGAAGCTGCTTTATATAGTTTTCTCTCCTTTCCCACTCTCTTATTTTAACTCTTCTTTTTCTATTATCTCATGTAATTTCTTTGTTTCAGGTCGCCCTTCCACCGTGCCCCTACGTCCCCTCACTGCCCAAGCGAGGCCAGCCGGTCGCTGACCCGCTGTTTTTCGGCAGCGAAGGAATTTAACAGGATTCAGCCTGTTTCGTGGTCTCGCCTAGACTCTACTGTGAATTTTATCTTTTCTATCTTCTTACTGTTCTAATTTTCTATATGTACTTTCTGAATGTGCAAATAAATGGTTTTATCCACAGTGATTAGTGTATCTTTCTATTTTTATTTATCTTTTGTAGGTACTACCAATAAATGATTTTATTTGCATTTATTGGTATTTTGTGTTTTATTTTATTCTCATTATTATTTTTTTTCTTTCCTAGTCGTGACTACGTTACATTATCCCCCTAAATTTTTGATAGGTCAGATTACTGACCATATCAAAGATTTGTTAAAATAATGATTATTTTTAGACTTATTCCTAAACTTACTACTAGACTTATTTCAAATACTTATTACTATTCTTATTCCGACTACTTATTACTATGCTTATTCCGACTACTCATTACTATACTTATTCTATAATAAATCGACGCGAAATAAAACGCAAACTCATTTTCATATATTTTTTTTTACTTTTTCTCTTTTATTTATACTCCGTCGCTGTCGTTGTCTCTGTCTTCGTCATCGTCTGTCACGTCAGGGTCTTGTGGTTCGATGACGCCCCACTCCTCCAAAGTTGTCGTCGTCGCTTGGTCCGGTGCCGGCGTAGCCAGCCAGGCCTCCATCGCCTCGTCTTCGGTGCTTCCGCCGTCGTCCTCCACTGACTCCGGGAACTCTTCGAGGAAGGACGCGAGTTCCTCGAGAATCTCGTCCATACTGCGGCTGGTGGTTGCTATGGCACTCTCTGAACATCGAGCGTTCCTGGTTGTCGGTGTCGTTCGGGCTAGCCGTCTTTCCCTCCTCCTCTCCTGACGGAAATGCTTGCCATGGTGCCCCCCGTCCCGGCCGTAGCTAAATGCCAGGTTCGTGGGCACCCTCCTCGCGTCGCCACTCCTCCGCAGTTGCTGCGCGACGTCGTAGCCCCTGTTGTCGAGGCTGGCATGGATAGTTACCCATACCACCTCGACAACAGGGTCGAGCTCATCCACATAGATATCAACTGTTTGGCCCACCGTCAGGGAAGCGAATCGGCTGCACGACGCACAGTGGACGCAGAGCCCGAAATCGTGGCAGTAAATACAAATAACCTCCGATCGGAATGAAAATTGGTATGCAGGGGTTTTTAAGGTCGCTGATTACGAATCTGAAAGCTAAATTATTGTAAACAAAATGGCCGATCCAATATGGCGGACATGGATGTTAAAAAGGTGTCCGATCTTGACAAAAACTGCTATATGTGGGTTTTGAGGGTCGCTCTTTACGAATCCGAAAGCCAAATTATTGTAAACAAAATGGCTGATCCAATATGGCGGACAAGTATGTTAAAAAAAATTAAAAATTTTCAAAAAAACTCCCTCCTGCCGTACCACTCAAAAAAGGATGAAATAATTTACTTATTTAGTATGACGTTTTCGTATACAATGATATATAACTTGCATTAGTTATTTGAATTTTAATTATTATAATTGAATTGAACAAAATTGTCATACGCGGGTTGTGAAAGTGACTGATTGCGAATCAGAAAGCCAAACAATAACGTAGCGAAATTATCGTTTAAATTATCCTTTATAATAAGATATAATTCTTTCCTCGTCAAATGTACTCCACGTCTTTAATTACTACACAATATAATACACTAGCAGCTCAAACCGCCCAAAATACAGGTAGAATCGATTTTATCTTTAATTCTCTCTATGGATAATACATCTCACCCCATCAATAAATTAAAGATTGCGGCTATCAATGTCAACTCCATTATCGCAAATCATCGTCACTTAGACCTCATCAATTTCATTGATAATCACAACCACGACATCATCTTGCTATCTGAAACTAAATTATCCCAACGTCATAAACCCGTTTTCACCAATCACCATATAATTCTGATCGATCGCCCCAACTTCGCTCAACGAGGTGGCACAGCCATTCTAGTCAACAAAAAATGCCATTTTGTCAAAATCACCGTCATCCATTAACAATAAAATCATCGAATTCACTATCATTAAACTCATTACAGTTAAAAATTACCAACTTTTTATAATAAGCATCTACGCTCGACACGATAGTCGTACCCTATTCATCTCCGAAATTGACAATTTATTTAGGTCTCTTAGGCTATACAAAAACGACATTATATTATGGCAGGATATCTCAATACGCGGCGTATCGCATGGGGCGATGCTGTTAATAACCAACATGGCTCTCGCCTGGAACGCTGGTTCAATAACAACTACATTCAATTTAAATCAGCCATATACCCTCCGGATGCACCCACTTTTAAACCCAGCAACTCCCACTTGGATATATTCATCGCCGACATACGAGTCTCAACGCCTAACACCATCACGCATACTTCACATACACTGCCATATGACAGTGACCACACCGCAATAAAGCTAATATTTACCTTGGATAACGATGGTCTCAATTCACAGAGAGTGCACTCTATAAATGGCCGTCTTAACTTCAGGGGTACTAAATGGCAAAACTTTCAAAAAGTGCTAAATCGTAACTACACCGTCATACCATTGACCATTGAAGTTGACGACCATCTGGCCATCGTTACCAAGGCGATTCAAGACTCTATTGCGGTGTCCGTTACCACTTTTAAAAACACTAACCACATACTAAACTGCATCAACAACAAAATCACTAATCTACACAAGCGTAAAAGATTGCTGGTGGGGTTACTACATAGTATACACACCCTGGGCGTATTACCTAGCTTCCTCCTAGTTCTACACCCTAAGACTCTATTAAAAATAATCAACAGCAATATCAAGACCGAACTACAACGAGCGACAGAGAGATACTGGTCCAACCAAATCAGAGGCATCAGCCATCGGGAAACTGCATTCTTCTTCCCTAAAATCAATAAATTACTCAGAAACACCCAACCATTTACCATCAACAAACTACAGATCCATCAACATAACCTTGCTATCCTCCAACGTAGTACCTGTGCAATAGATAACATCCCACTCATTAATAACACCTACACTTTCACAGATCCGAACGACAAACTAAACATCATCGGTGCCCATTACGAACAAATCAACTCACCTAGACATCTCAACACAGAGTCGAGAGTTGCCGAATTAGTTTATCGCACAACATCACCCATCAAAACAGCAATCAGCACGGCACGCATACTAAATTCACACATTACCTGCTTCAATAATAACAATCCTTCTACTAACCCCTCTAATATTCCCCCCTACATCCTTTCCCGTTCTGTAACATATACACACTAACCAAGCTATTCATGAACCTACCAAATAAAACTTCCTGTGGAATCGATAATATCCCCCCCCCCCTAATACTCAAACACCTAACCCCTAAAATTATCACCTCACTAACCATCATTTTCAACAATGCCATTAATCTAAAATATTTTCCAAAATCTTCGAAACTTGCAAAAATTTTACCCATTCTAAAGAAAAACAAAGATCCATCACACCCAGCCAGCTACCGTGCCATCAGCCTCACCCCGAGCCTCTCCAAAGTTTACGAAGCAGTTATTAATACCTCCATAAACTCATTTTGCATCACCAATAAAATAATCCCAGACTCACAATTCGGCTTTAAACATAAACATTCCACGACCCACGCAGTTCACAAATTATTACCCGATGTGAATAAATTGGTAGGCAACTGTCGCCTAGTGGGGGCAGCACCATTAGATCTAGAAAAAGCTTTCGACTCTGTGTGGTTAGATGGTCTACTATATAAATTACATGATAAACAGTTCCCCGATTGGCTGATGCATCTGATCCGGGCAGATTACCAACAAATCATTTATCACATAGGATACCCAACATACTTCGTCGCAAACATCCTCTTGTACAGAAGGGCTACAGCAGGGCACGGTTAATTCCTCTATTCTATTTAATATTTTTACCAGTGATCTTCTTACTCTTTTTAACCTTAATACACCCAATAGCAATTCCTCGGCAATAGCTTTCGCCGACGACTTAATCATATACACTCACGGCACCCAGGTACCCACAATACACACTAATGTCAATAACCTAATCAACAAAATTAACAATTATTTCTGCCTTTGGAACCTCCGCCTTAATCCGATTAAATGCGAAACCATCCTCTTTAGAAAAACTTATTCATACCTTTCCAAAACCAACAGAAACTCCTACAAACACTTCTCAATACAGATGCACAACCCCGACACCAACATTCTCACACCCATACCACATACAAATTCAGTTAAGTATCTGGGAGTACAAGTGGATGCACTCCTCCGCGGCAATGAACATGTTATGACCCAGCTCCGCAAGGCGAAAGCCGCGTTATTTTATAACAACCGAATCTTCTACAACAACGACTTAAGTAGTAGAACAAAAATTCTCCTCTACTTATTACTAATTCGCCCCATTCTTACCTACGCTGCACCTATATGGTGGAACACCAACCATACTATTATGGAATCTCTCCGTATGTTCGAGCGTAGATGCCTCAGAACCTGTCTTAAACAAACTCGCTCGTCATCTTCCGATTATCAACACTATATTAGCAATATAATCATCTATTCACTCGCTAACATCACCCGCATCGACTCATTCATCATCAAACTAACACGCGACTATTTCCATAAATTACTCTCATCAATTTCCACAAATTACTTCCATAAACATGGAAAACAATAATTATTTCGGCATCGGGCGCACGTAATAAATGCTCATCGGTAAAAACCTCGTCATATAATAATGGATTCGTCTGGCCGCCCCAGATATATTTTGCGACATGTTACGATACGCTTGGTTCGCCGCTAAATTATATGACGACAGGAGATCTTTCCTAAACGTTAACGAGGATTGCTTCGCGATTGACGTCTTGAAAAATCCTTGCGGATGCGGAAACTCGGCATTTATTACGTGCGCCCGATGCCGAAATAATGATTGTTTTCCATGTTTTTATGATCAGTACCACCCTAATTCTTGTAGTTGCGATAACCAATGAAAAGTTAATAAAAAGATTGATTATTCTTTTAAACTCGTGTATCCATTTGTCACAATTCTTTCCCTACCTTTCAATCAAAAAATAAAAAAACAAATAAAGCTGCTCGTTTTTCCTTATAACACCAAAATGATCCACAATAAAAAATATTTATTGATTCCTTTACGGAAATATTATTATAATCGCATAGTAGTTGCCGTAGAAATGATTTAATAATAATAATAATAATAATAATAATATTTTCTTTAAAAGTCCGCACCGGGATTCGATCCGGCGATCCAGCGGTTACGAAGCGGAGACGTTGCCGACTACGTTACGCGCTCTTGTTGAATATGATTTAACGCAGAGAGTATATAGAGAGTATATGGATGCTCGGAAATTTTAAATATTTTATATCTCGAAAACGGCTGAGAAGCGCATCCTATTACTTACACCTATTTCACCCCTGGGTGCAACCTATCTGTAAAAAAATTGGGTCCGAATCGGTGTTCCACGTACCTGGAGATCCCCTTGTCAGATGTGGAATGACACAAGGGGGTTCTTCATTGAGGAACTTGGTCTGAAAAACAACTTGAATGCACTTGAATGCAACTGTTGCTGCAAACAAAAGTTTACCCGGGATATTTTTCATCTTGCGCCCACATCCGCTGTAGTGAAGCATTTTTGGCGATGAGAGCCGGCTTTATGCGATTTAACGCACCTTTTATGTTGCAACATCCAAAAATCAGCGAGGGAATAATTCCGCAATAATTCCGCCAAATTCTAAAAACTCTTCCAAAGTTTTTATGGGTAGAAGTTCCAAAGTTTTTTGCTTTGAGTTATGGCCTCGTTGAGTTTACGGTTGTGTCGCCGGTGTCTGAGTGGGATGGAAGTACCAACGCAAGCATATTTTTTATCTCTTCAATTTTTTTGTTGAGATCGTTCAAGATAGATCTTTTGGCTGCGTTGATATTTTTGGACAACCTTCTCTCCATTTCGCCCAGTTCCTGTTGGAAACAATTTTTCCATGAACCTGCATCGTTGCTTGATTCTTCGATCAGTCCAGCATTCTCTCCAGACATATTTTCAGCGATAACCCTCATCGTTGATAATCTTCAATCACAAAGATTCGCTGCAAGCGAAACATCTCCGGTGACTGGTAACAAAGTACTCTCGCATAAAGTGTCCGACAAGTCCTTCATGGATAATATTTTCTATTTATTCCTGTCGTTCACTGTCCGCATCAGTACTTTGTATTTCGAAAGAACTGAGCGCTCGCTCCAGCCGCCGTATCCCTTGCTCGAAATTACCTGGTTTTGTTAAAAAGTATTATGTAAAATAAAATTCAACGTCGGCATAAGAAATAATATAATTTATTTGAGAATACTAAAGAAATAGAATATACTAGGAAATAAATGATTCTATACTAGGAAATAGAATAGGAATAAGGAAGTATGGCAGCGTCTTGACGTCAAGTATTAAAAAGAAAATTTGGTAGACAAGACTCGACATGTTTTCATATATAGAAGAACGGACCTTTTTTGGTTATTTTGGTTATTTGGCGGTATTTAAACTATATGTACTTGCGTGCACGGCAGATGATTTTATTGATGGGATATTACATCCAATTTGATGCCGGCGCTTTCTCTTGTTCGACCCTGTTGAGAATCTGTCCGGTGTGACTTGACAGATCTGCGAATATATTGGAAAAGAATGTAGCCTCACTCGATACAGGGTGATAAATAAACCAGACACATTGTTGTTATCGTGAGAAAGCTGTTTATTCTACCTTCCACTTATTACAAGAAGAATGTCGAATCTTAGAATATATTTGTGTTAAGATAAATTTAGAAAAAAATACAAAATTGATATAAAAAATAAATACAACAAAAAACTGAGAATTACAATTATAACCAAAATAACTGAATATAATTTAATGTCAGAACTGAGAACCAGCACACAATTAGTATAATTGTGTGCTGTGAGGATTGAGGGTGATGCGCGTGCCGCAGTCAGTGTTGCGTACCACGCCACGCTAACAGAAAAATGAGTGCGTAGAATGTGTAAATTATTCACTGCAAGCTCTCAGCAGTTTTGTCGAAGAGAAGTTACAGTGAATAAATGAGAGCACTTGCAATTGAATTGCTTGAGTGCTGTGAATGGATGTAAGAACAGCTACGCAGTCAGCACTGCGTAGCACAATACAACATAGACTGAGGATGCACAAATGAGCAGAGTATAGTCAGTGGCGTAGCTACCGAGGGGCTAGGCGGGGCAGTGCCCCGGGGCCCTCAAGCTCAGGGGGCCCTCGAATCCTTACCAGAAATCTCGATCGAACTGAACTTTTGGAAATTTCTCCCATTTTCAAAATAAATATGACAGGTTGCAACCCCACTTTAATCATGACAACTCAGTTGAGAGAAATTCAAAAGTTATGCCTAGGGAATTCCCCTAAATTCTTTCTGTAGGTTGGCAGTGTTGTCAATTTGACGGATAGTGATATGTGCGTTTTATTATTCATCGATGTGCGTTTTATTGTGAATTCGAGTTAAGATTTTTTTTTCGAGAACGGTTAAAAAATTAATGCTGTATCAGGAGTAAGTAAGCTAATGTCAATAAACTTTTTTGTACTGGTCAATATAGTGGTTCAATTTTATTTGATTTTACCACTCATATTGATGTCTGTTAAGTCAATAAATCGTGTCAAATCTATAGATTTCGGCTACAACTCATTGTATAACGCGAAATATCGTGAAAAAATGCAAGTCACCTGCAGTAGGTACATTAACCCTTTGAGTGCCGGGAGCCGATATATCGGTTCCTGCTACACTGGCGAGAAGTGCCAGAGCCGATATATCGGTCCGCGCCTCGTAGCGCTTTACTATTCGCATTGCGGGAGAACTCTATCTCAAAATAAATTTGTAATACGTTATAAATGATCTAATTTCATTATGAGAGAATTAAAAAAAAATAGTTTTTCGTTTTAACTCTTTGTAGACGACGACCTTTTCCTATCGCTTGGAGGTACCGAAAGTCATATAAACATAAACACCGATGGTCGCCACTCAGGCGATATTCGATCTGCGGCGTAAATCGCTGTGGCGTTGGACCCTTATCGGTACTTGTCGACAGTGTTTTATATACACAAAATAACATCGCATTGCCGCAGCGAAACGTAGGATCAGTTAGTTTCTCCACGATCGTTGATGTGAACAGTATATTTCGTCATAGTTACAGTTTGAAAGCGTGTTTTGTGTTATTACCGTTGTTTTCTCAAATGAGTACAAAAAAACTAGTGTCATTGTTTAGTTCTGTATTTCATCTATAATACGCAGCTTTTTGAATCATGTAAATATCGTTTCTCGTTTGGTTTTTATAAGCATTTTCCCGAACCCTTGTAAAACTGTGAAATTCGGCCGGTTTTTCTCGCATAGGCACCTCTATTTCGCCCGGCACTAAAAGGGTTAATTCAGGTCCGCGGGCAGGAGATCGTTCATGGTCTCCACCGTTAAATGTGGTAACACTAACGGTGATAATTTTTTTTCCGGGGATTCCCCAACGACACTTGTAGCGTATCATTGTGTTTCTCTTTCCTTTTATTTTACTTTTAACGTCGTCAGTGAACAGTGAGTACCTACCTACTCGAGCACAATCTAATATTGTATTGTTTAAATAAATTAGAAAACTAAAATTATGGATGAAAAGAAGAAACCCAGTGGTGCATTTAAACGCAAACAACGCCAAGAAAGAGAAGATAGTAAACAAAAATTGCCCAAAATTGACAAGTTTTTTAGTCAGCCTTCTGCAAGTACATCTGGCCAAAATATTTCTATTGATAGTGACTCAAATAATGTGGTAACTGCAGTGTTGGTTGAGAAACCTACTGAAGAAGATTCGACAATTATTGCAGTTGGAGATACCTCCGCCGCCGATCATGTGAACGTGAATGATGTTTGCATGACACACATAAGAGCGGAGGGTTTGGAGGAACCACAGACCTCTACATTTTTCAAAAATGTGTACGACAAATCTTCTTATGACTTGGGAAACTTCACGAACAAAATATTAAGTGATAACGAAAAACGTCAAATTCTCGATATGGGGCCTTTACAGCCTTCAGGACCTTTTCCAACAGACATCAACCGGAACAATAGGTGTTTTTCAAAATCGTACTACGTTTCGTGTTCTAAATATGGGCCAGTTAATCGTTTTTGGTTGTGTTATTCCAAAATACTAGACGCTGCCTATTGTCAACCCTGCTGGTTATTTGCTGCACAAAGGAATAATGTTTGGTGTACGGGAATTCGAGATTGGAAGCATTTATC
The DNA here is from genome assembly GCA_963942595.1 of Cylloceria caligata. Taxonomy (NCBI): domain Eukaryota; kingdom Metazoa; phylum Arthropoda; class Insecta; order Hymenoptera; family Ichneumonidae; genus Cylloceria; species Cylloceria caligata. Next base: position 27,914,995 of record OZ012705.1, on the reverse strand, counting down.
AGAAAGAATTAAACAACACAGTTGTTCGAGTGGCCATTCGGAAGCATGTGCTGTGTATGAATTTTGGAAAAAAAACGATACTAATACTATCGACAAGGAACTTGAAAATGAAATTCGCAAAGAAGCATCATTTTGGAAAATGGTTCTTCAAAGGTTATTCGATATCATACTTACCCTAGCAAAGAGTTCTTTGGCTTTGAGAGGACATCAAGAAGACTTAAGTCAGGAAGGATACCACGGAAATTTTCTGTCCTTTGTAGAGCTTGTCGCCCGATATGATCACATTTTGCGGCAAGTTTTGGATATGCCCAAAGGTAATAATAATTATTTCTAAGTTTTTTTATCGTTTTATTTTGTTTATAATTATTAACTGTTTAATATCAGGACTTTTTTGAAATTGTGTTTTTTTATGTTTTTAGGATCTACAAGATATCTGAGTGCAACAATTCAAAATGAAATGATTGAGAGCTTGGGGACCAAACTCGAAACCCATCTACTACAACAAATTAGAGCGTCACCGTTTTTTGCCATCATAATGGATACGACACAGGACATATCGAAGGTAGATCAGCTAAGCATTGTTGTGAGGTATGCAGTAATAACCAGATCGGAAAATGGACAGCCAATTGATATAGAAGTAAAAGAAGTGTTTCTAGGCTTTTATGCAGCCATTAAACATGGCGCAGTAGATTTAGTCAACCAAGTGACAACATTATTTATCGACAAAAATATTGATTTAAAAAAATGTGTGGGGCAAGGCTATGATGGAGCCAGTGTGATGAGTGGTGTGTATAATGGTGTACAGAAACATATTAAGGATATCCAGCCTAACGCAGAGTACGTACATTGTGCCACTCATAATTTAAGTTTGGTGATAAACGATGCCGTTAGCAGTTGTGTGGAAATACAGATTTTTTTCGCAACGTTGCAAGATTTGTATAACTTTTTCGGAAACAGCATCAAACGTTGGGATCTACTGTCAAAATTCACTGGCGAATCGGACACCACTCTAAAAAAACTAAATCCGACTAGATGGTCCAGTAGGATCAATACGATATCTGCAATAAAACTTCGTTATTTTGATATTATCAAAGCATTATCAGAAATAGTTCTAAAGAGTCCTAATAAAGATGAGCGTAGTGAAGCAGAGAGTATTAAAACAAAAATGCTAAATTTCGAGTTCGTGTTGCTTTGCGAATTCATGCACAGTGTATTGAACGACATCAATTATGCATCCAAAACTTTACAAAAATGCGACATCAATTTGGGCGAGGCGAGTAAAGTTTTAGCAGAGACCAAAGCAAAGTTGCAAATTTATAGAAATGATTTCGAATTATTCAAGTGCAAAGCCAGTGAAACTGCAAGAAAATATGGTATTGATACCCATTTTCAAGAAAAAAGGCAAAGAAAAGTTAAAAAACATTTTGATGAATTAGCTGCTGATCACCGATTTCCAAACCGAGAAAGAATATTTAAAATTGAGATTTTCAATAATGTACTAGACACAGTAATATCTCAACTAGATACACGTTTTATTGGTATGAGTGCAGTTTGTCATATATTCGATTTTCTAACACCAACATTTTTATTACATGTTGATGAAGCAACTTTATTACAAAAGTGTGACGAATTCCAAAGAAAATATTCAGATATAATAGGCCCTAGTTTTTCACTTCAATTTATTAATATTTACCACCTAGTTTTACCTCAACTAACTCAAGCATGGACTGTTCACCAATTATGTAAGGAAATAATAAGCAAATATGGAGTGCTAGAATGCGACCTAACGGAAGTATTTACAGCAATGTTATTATTCTTTACAATTCCTGTCACTTCTGCAGCAGCTGAAAGATCATTTAGCAAATTAAAAATAATAAAAAATTATTTAAGAAATAATATGGGCCAAACTCGACTCCGACATTTATCGCTAATAGCAATTGAAAACAAAACCGCATCAAGCCTGGATTTAAACGAAGTCATTGATACTTTTGCGAAAACTAAAGCTAGGAAAAAATTGTAAATATAATTGTTATTTAGTCAGTTGGTAGGCCCGACCTTTATATAATAAACCCTTGAATCTTCTCTATTTCGTTTTATTAGCCAAACCTACACCAAGTATTAATTGTAATTCATGTTGTTACTATTTAATATTTTTATTACCTGCCCTGCAGTGCACAAAAAAGAGCTTAAGTAGCTTAGCATTTTTAAAGTATTTGTATATTTCATATTTTTATTTGATAAAACCTAATTAGTTTACATAGCAGTGGGGCCCCATTTTTTAATTTGCCCCAGGGCCCTTGGTTACCTAGCTACGCCACTGAGTATAGTCACTGTATTTTCCCAGCAGATTTTCTGGGGGAAACTACAGTAAATATAAAGCACATGCATAATTATATTAATTAAGCCAGCAAAATAAAGTGAGGAGAACGTGGTGCAGCATGTGCTGCAGCGCACGCCACAAAGTGAGACAAAAGTGCTGATGGACCGCGATTTTCCTTCTCACTGATAGTGAATTACTCTGCATTATATCAGTGTACGCTTACCTTGAGTTATGAGTCCTGGTGAGCGAGAAGTTGAGCGAGTCCGATGTATTGTGGCAAAGAAAAACGGTCCGAGAGTCCTTTTGGTGCGCGTGCTGTTCAGCGGATGCGTTGCAAAAGTGTCTAATTTTTCAATATGGCTGCGGGTATGAAAGCGTCGTTAGGCACTAAAGTCAATTGAGAGAAATAGCCGGTGAGCAAAGCCGAAGTCAAGCGAGAGAGACATCCTCTCGCTCAACGCGGCGTGCCTGCGAGGCACAGCCTCGGCTCCGCGAAGCCCTGCCTCGGCTATCTCCGGCTCAACCGAACGCAGCGTGATAGAGAACAGCAACAGGTCGACGCACGGCGAATATCGATCGCCGTGCGCCAGCTGATTATCCAACAGACCCATTTCCGAGTTTTTTTTTCCACATCGTTTGCTGAATACCAGCACCCACGATTTTCTGCGTCCATCTCAACCCACGATTTGGGTACCAAATCTATTACTGGTAGATCGTTAAGATTCTCATTAAATTCTACGACCAGGAATTTTGTGTTTGATGCACGTGCACATGCCATTGCTGAAAAGGAAAAGGTTCTGTTTGTGGGTTATGTTTGTGAAAGATATACGAACGATTGTTAAAGGAATTGCCATAATCTTATTCCTTCATTATAAAGTCGTTTAAAAAAAAAGTTAAAACACACGAAGTACAGCAAATAAATAAAAACTTACCTTATTTTGTTGGAATTTACAAAAAATGTAACGCAACTAGTATAAGCACGGCGAAGAATGAACGAGGCGACGTGATTGCGTGATTATACCGGGGTCGTGTTGCGTGCTAGAGCTCGCGTATTGAAATCATAAGCACGGGCGCACGTTGGTAAACACGCAATGCCGGTTGTCTGCCAATCGTAGTTTTATTGCAGGAAAAGTAAGTACTTAAAAATATATTACATATTCAATCAGCGTTGTAAATAATGCATAACTTTCAAAAATAAATTATTGTTATCATTATAACCATAACTTTTTAATTTCAATAACTTTTTAATCGCATGTTAAACGCAAACCTAAAACTAAACTTATTTGCCATTAACCATTTTATTTTATTTTTGAATTGAAATGATTTTCATTAACCATAAACGTTTTATTGTCAATTGAAAAAAATTCCATTGACCATTGTGTTTTTACTTTTAATTCAAAAAATGTTTATTAATCATTGAATGGTAATTTTTTATTGAAATAGCTTTCATTAACAATTATATTTTTTTAATCAAAATTTTCCATTACATATAAAAAAAGTGATGATTAATATTTTTCTATTGAAATATTTGCAACCCCGTATTCAACGTTTTTAATTATGACAAAGGATAAAACATAAAAATACACATAAAAGAGTAATGTAACTCTATACTTTATTTTACATATGCACTGGATAATATTTCTTCACTATTGTACATGCAGTAAAGTTTCTGCGTAACATTTATGTTCAACGTCGAAGAGAACACATTTATATTCCACTCCGTCGAAAGGCAACGTACTGTTTCTTTAGAAGTTTCGAGAATTTGAAATATGCTAAACTTATTTGATGAATCAGGTTCTGAGAAAAAAATTTGTACTTTTGTCGTTAACGACCCAGTTAAGGCAAATTCTGCTATGTTGCAGTCTTTCGCATTTTTTTTTGCATTTGTGGTTGATACATTTTTCACAAACATAATATCACCATTCTTCATTTGAACTACATTATTCGGGGACATGGGTGAAATTATCATACCCCTCGCCTGTATTACTGTGATTCAGTTATTTTTAACGAGGACATTTGGAATAATTTTTTTTTGTTGTATTTTTTTCGTACATAGAGAATCGAGTTCAGATAATCTATTTACTACTTGCGCTAATGGATTATTCGGAGTGTGTACAAGATGTTTTAATTTTCCAAGGAAATTTCGCAGTTGGCATTCAAAATTGTTATGATGAATTTTCATCAAGATGCGCCAAACTGTTTATTGGAATTGCGGTACACCTGGACACCATCTATATTTATGAATGTATTGATTTCACTATCAGTATAAATATGCGGGGAGATTTTTTTATTTAATTGCGTTTCTATTCCAATGTACGCATATCTCCCTACAGTCCCTTTTTTACTTAGCATTGGCTGCACATAATTCTTGTATTGACGAGTACCCAAAAGCGTCTGCGCTGTTTTCGGTAAATTTACATATCCTTCAGAGCAAAGTAATATCAGAAGGTCTGTAAGAACATTATGTTGCAGCGTTTGTGCATGTTTGAATGCAGAAGCAACGAGCTTTTCTTTCATTGTCGGAACTTGGCCACGACAAGGTCTAGATTCTTCATCATATTTTCCATTTTCAGTGTCGATTGACAGTTCATCGAATTTTTAAAAAAACTGTTCGTTGAATTGTTGGTTAAATTGTTCATCGGATTGTTCGTCGAATAGTCCGTCCAATTGTTTATTATTCGGAATATCTGAGCACTTTTCTATTAGTTTTTTTTTATTTTCAACGAACTCGAGTTGTTCTTGTATCTACAGAAGAACAAATATAAAATTGATTACTGTTTGCAGTTTGCTTTATTACCGTTATTTTATTTGATGTTTAGTGACGCTAAAAAATGCTCGAACTGACAGCGTGCGTTCGGCAATGGCGAATAATATTAGCCCAAGATTGGGGCAAACATTGATCAGCAACGGTAGTTTGCCATCATCTTAACAATACTGGCCCAGAGTCGGAAATTTGTCGCTTGCCAATGCTCGAACTGAGCATTGGTTAGGCGATGGCAAATAATATTGGCCCAAGATTGGGACAAATATTGATCACCAACGGTAGTTTGCCATCATCTCAACAATACTGGCCCCAGAGTTGGAAATTGGTGCATGCCAATGCTCGAACTGTGCATGGGTTAGGCAATGGCAAATAACAATGGCCCAAGATTGGGACAAACATTGATCACCAACTCACGTTTACCATCATCTCAACGATACTGGCCCAGGATTGGAAGTTTGTTGCATGCCAATGCTCGAACTGAGCATGGGTTAGACAATGGCGAATATATTGGTCCAGGTTTGGGCCCAACGTTGACCGTCAACGATTGGTTGCCCAGTGCCGCGCCTTATGCCGGCCATATTGTAAGTGTCGGCAATTTTTTCCTGGGGACACGGACTCCTCCTGACTGAATCTCCTCGGTGAGATGACCAACGTGTTGATATTGGTGGCTCCGAACGCTTATATCAACTCTTTCGTCTCCGGAGGCCCGAAATTTTATAGTTATACGGCTACGATTACCGCGGATCCCAAAACGATGGTGGACACTGTTTGCAAAGTGAAGGGGATAAGTTTGAATTATAAATACTCACAAACAATTAATTTTAACGCAATAAGTCAACTTATAAAAACAGAAATGCCGTCGTTTAGTTATACATCGCTTAATTTAAAATTCAAATCAATTCAAAGAACACCCCTTCACAACGTCATCACCAGTACATTGTACAAAACTTGTCGTGTCGTATGCCGTAAATGTCGCCATATTACACACAGGTTATTACTACTGTTTGGATTTAAAGATAGCGATGCTGATGATGGCTAGAAACAACTATGTAATATAAACTTTGTAAATATGTAAATAGCGCGCGCGCCCACGTGTGTATGTGCGTGTGTTTGCGTGAGTGTGTGTGCGTGTGCGGTCATTTATGTATATAGTTTGTAAATAATTTTTCACAAGTGTTTTTGTACTTGTTACTTTGTATATATATGTGTGTAATGTAAATATAGATGCAGTGAGTGTGTGTAAATGCGTACGTGTATGTATACAGTTTTGTAAATTATTTTTACTCTTTATGAATATTACGAGGGTCGATCAATAAATAGTCGGCTTGGTAACGAAAATCGCGTTTTTTTGGACAAAAATTTTTTTATTTTTCAACATAATCTCCTTTTAGCTCGATACACTTATTCCAACGATTTTCCAATTTTTTGATGCCCTCCGAATAATACGATTTCGAAAGGTCCTCAAAATAGATCTCTGTTTCGGCGATGAGGTCATCTCTGGAACCAAATCTCTTTCCGCCAAGCCATTTTTTCAGGTTTGGAAACAGAAAGTAGTCGGAGGGCGCCAAATCTGGAGAATACGGTGGATGCGAAAGCAATTCGTATTTAAATTCCTGAATTTTGGCCATCAGCTACACGCTCTCTTTTATGCTCGACAGTGAGCAAACGCGGCACCCATCTTGCGGATAACTTTTTCATACCTAATTGATCACTCAGGATTGAAATCACTGAGCCATACGATATGCCTGTGGCCTCAGCAATCTCACGCACTTTTAGCCTCCGATCATTTAACACCATATCGTGGACTTTTTGAATTTTTTCTGGTATGACGACCTCATTTAGACGACCTGGACGTTCATCGTCATCAATGCTCGTACGACCGCGTTTAAATTCAGCTGTCCAATATTTAATGGTTGATAACGAAGGTGCAAGGTCCATAAAAACTTCGTCTAGCTCCGCTTTGATATCATTGTTCGTTTTCTTTTTCAAAAACAAAAATCGAATCACTGCACGATACTCATTTTTTTTCAATTTTTGTAAAAACACAAAAGTTGTTTGTCTTTCCACGCTGTCAAACGCAAACTAAACATCGCAGCGAGCTGAAACTTTGACAACAATCATGTGAAGGATGGCACTCCTAAACGTCGTTATTGATTTCTTTCCTCGACCAACAGATGATGCAAGGCCGACTATTTATTGATCGACCCTCGTATTGTATAATAGTTTGTATATATGAATGTGTGTAAACACGATTAATATATGCGGATTTATTTATATAATTTTGTAGAATAATAATAAAAACACGTATATACAAACGTGTACAGAACGATTTGGAATTACTATGAATAAATTCGAAGCCTTGTGTTTTCTGTTTTGATATTATTCGAAAGTTCTCCCATCATCTCACACACATTTTCATGTTCTACTAGGATGGGTTTCAAAGAGACGGCAGCTGTATATAGAATCGTAAGAGCTGGGAAAAGTAAAATAATAATAAAAACACGTATATACAAACGTGTACAGAACGATATTATATTAAGTAATAATAAAAACACGTATATACAAACGTGTACAGAACGATTTGGAATTACTATGAATAAATTCGAAGCCTTGTGTTTTCTGTTTTGATATTATTCGAAAGTTCTCCCATCATCTCACACACATTTTCATGTTCTATTAGGATGGGTTTCAAAGAGACGCCAGCTGTATATAGAATCGTAAGAGCTGGGAAAAGGTTAGTTAAAAAGGAAAGATCGTGATGAAAGCATATTTGGCTCTCTTTCCAACCATAATGAATACTATTGCCAGTATACTTGTGATCGACTGCTGCAAGGATTCCTGGAATCTCACCAAAGCGGAGCACTATTACATTACAACAAATCGGGTCCGAAAACACATATTAACAGTTCACCACCATTTCGCCGTAACTGCAGTTTCTTATACGACTATTCTTATACGAGAATTAAAATAAAACAGTTTTTATGAAGGTGAAAATAATAACGAGCGATTTCACTTATTATTAATAGTTGAAAAGTTTTCAAAAAATAAATTGACATTCACTTTAAAAACATTTTTAATAAAAACGAAAGCTATGGAGGAGGGCTCGGTTATCGACGGCTGGGGCATGTTTAATCGATATTATTTACCGTAAGACCCAATTGTATCATAATAATAATTTCTTTTTTTACTTTATTATTTTTATTTTATTATTATTATCAAATTCACTTCACAACATTGTATATTGTGGTTAGAGATACAACAAATTATTTGGGTCCACGAGAAAGATAAAGGGTATGGATCTGGTTAAATGGTATTTATTCTTAATCAGTCTTCATAAACAATAACACACATCCTTAATTTGGCATTGATTTTAATCAGTTGGCAATCCACTTGAGACAATTCAGAAATGTTCCCGTATAAATAGTTGGACAATTTTATTATTATCCGGCCGGCAATCGGCCGAATCACCATAACAATCGTTCCATTTAACAAATTTTGACATACCAGAATCACACTAAACGAACATATTAGATGCCGTTCTCAGTTCAATGTATGATATATATCAGGGGTACAAATTGAAAATGCGGGTTTGATAACAGATGGCGTTACTAACGCTATACGCATCAGGCAGTACTGTGACTATGTTCATGTCAAAGCTACGTCTTATAGCTTTAATTTTCAGTATGTGTCAATTTGTCGCAGTGTCAAATTCATAGTTTTTTTGAGCTCTCAATATGTCGAGTTTCGTGCCAACAAAACAGCATTTGCGGGAAGTTTTAATTTACTTCTTTAATTTGAAGAAAAGTGCTGCTGAAGCACATCGATTGGTCTCCGAGGCTTATCCGAGTCATGTTCCATCGGTTTCAACGTGCGAGAGATGGTTTGTGCGGTTTAGAAGTGGTGATTTTGACGTTGAGGACAAAGAGCGGCCGGGCCAAGTGAAAAAGTTTGAGAATGCTGAATTGGAGGCAATACTCAATGAAGACTCGCGTCAAACTCAACAAGAGCTCGCAGATTCATTGGGAGTGACACAACAAGCCATTTCCCATCGTATAAAAGCCCTCGGAATGATCCAAAAGCAAGGACATTGGGTGCCGTATGAGCTGAAGCCGAGAGACGTCGAGCGCCGTTTTTTTGCATGCGAACTGCTGCTCGAACGGCAAAAACGGAAGGGTTTTTTGCATCGCATTGTCACTGGTGATGAAAAGTGGATCCATTACGATAACCCGAAGCGCAAAAAATCATATGGTTACCCCGGCCATGCATCATCATCGACGGCCAAACCAAATATTCACGGCGCCAAGCTCATGCTCTGTATTTGGTGGGACCAGCTGGGTGTGGTGTATTATGAGCTATTGAAATCGAACGAAACCATCACAGGAGCACTATACCGAACTCAATTGATGCGTTTGAGCCGCGCACTCAAAGAAAAACGGCCACAATACGAGCAAAGACACGACAAAGTAATTTTGCAACATGACAACGCTCGGCCACATGTTGCAGCGCCGGTCAAAACATACCTACAAACGCTGAAATGGGAAGTCTTACCCCACCCGCCGTATAGCCCAGATATTGCTCCTTCCGATTACCACCTTTTCCGATCGATGACACATGGCCTAGCTGACCAGCGCTTCCATTCTTACGAAGAAGCCCAAAAATGGGTCGATGACTGGATAGCAGCCAAGCCGGCCGAATTTTTTCGCGACGGTATCCGTAAATTGCCAGAAAGATGGGAAAAAGTTGTGGCTAGCGATGGACAATACTTTGAATAATTCATTTGTTACCATTTTTTCAGAATAAACGTTCAAAAATAGAAAAAAATCCCGCATTTTCAATTTGTACTCCTGATATGTTGACATAATTATACATAAACATGGATATTATTACTTCTGCCTATGAGAAATATCTTGACAGATGGATAGCTCCAAGCAAATAATCATAATATCATTAATTGGACATTTTCATTATATCAGTTTGTCAATTAGCCAAATAATAATAGCAATCACGAAATTTCACACCAAGCGAATATTTTATATGCCCCTCGACAGTCAATGTGGTTTCATCTCATGACATAAATCGATGTAAGCACATATACTATCACTCAAGCAGATAAGAGGTATCCGGAGTCGCATGGTTCATGAAATCTAACGCGCAAAGACAGAATAAATTATTCTTCAATAAGCACTCTATAATGTGTCAAATTTCACAGTTATACTCATTCAATATGAGAATACATAATATAAGTACTGATTATCATCGGTCAGTCCATTTCATAGGTTGCATGGCACGTTAAGCCTAAGGCGCAAAGACATTATAAATTATCTTTTAACAACCACACAAAAATGTGTCATATTACACAGTACACATGCATTCGAGACGCAATAAATTATCTTTCAATAATCACACTACAGTGTGTTAAATTTTCCAGTACTTGTTCGTTAACTTCTCTTGATCAGCGGTGTCGAATATTCGATGACGATATGATGCTTCGTCTCATCGCATGGTGGTTCAGAAGATGGCGGTTTTACTTATCCCGAGATCCCGGTGGTTATACAGGCTATGTTATTTTCAGTATATCTCCTTTTTTAGAGACATTCCCTCGAAAGATTTCGTGGCGCTTCACGAAATAGGTAAGGTGAAAGCGTTGAGAAATAGCTCCCCATGAGGGCCCAACCGTCCTGAATATTCAATATACAGGATTGTTGGCAATTGAAAATTCCTTCTACCAATCGCCCTTTTTCTTTGTTTCAATACTGGTAATATGTCACAAATATTATACCTGAGTTTTCGTCCACACGATTACACATACGATGCGCACTGTAATTTCCCGGATGTGCTAATTATAGCAACAATGTGTACCGATTACCGTTTGAACTAATTGCGGGAATTTCGGCACGCGCTCGCATAGTGCGTTCACAGACGATTGGGGAGGAGGTAAGCGTCGCTTACTCTCTTGAGACGCCGTAGGCCTTCGAATAGACGCTAGAGCGGTAGACTAGTCGCCTTCTTTTGCGCAATCGCTTTACGCGACCCTATGATCCACATTTTACATATCGATCACAGCGGTTAACCTTACACAATCTACTTACCTTCAGTAAGTCCCAAATCTGTCCTAGCGATGGTCGGTTACATACCTACGATGACAACCGATTTACTTTACGGATCGCCGACACATTTTCTACTCATCCCACTGCCAACATTCGATCTATTTACCGACTGTCAGTAATATGCCGGTTGTCAACAGTAGAAGGCGTATCGGCAATTAAGTATGATCGAGAACCCGACAGATGGCACGGGAGAAAAAGCACCAATCAGAACACTGGGAATAGGCGCTCAGAGAGTGGCGGCTGCTGGGGGAAGGATCGGCAATGGGGCGGTGTAGGGGGGGTTGAGGGGGACCAATTAGGAACGAGGGTGGGGTGGTAGGGGGTTGGCACGTCTCTTTTCGCTAAAGGACCAACCAATGAGAAGGCAACATGGGGGGAGGGGACGGGGCTGATCTAGACACATTCTGGCGTCAAGGGAGCAAGGGGAGCCACGCCCTGTCTTTTTACAAAGGGCCTCTTCTACTGCCGCGCGTCTAGAATAATTCATCGGGAAAATGCCTGTTGAATGTCGGTCTTTCCTGGACACTCAGAAAAGTAGCACCCTTTCTGAACACACATACTACTGTGTTCAAAAAGTAAGGTGAATTTTTTATTTAAACTTCCCGCGTTAACCGAATCCGACAAATGAATTTTTTTTCAAGTTGGTAGGACTGTTAGTGACATCTGTGACAAATTACATGTCAATATCATCATTAGTTTTTAGTTTACGCTTGGTTTTGTGAACAAAGAAAAGTGAATTTGGCGATTTTTACGATATCGAATTTTGTTCAGCAAAGAAGTGCTATTAAATTTTGCTTGCGGAATGAAATTTCCGCCGCTGAAACGTATCGAATGTTACAAAAGGCCTTCGGTGACGAGACTATGTTACAGAAAAATGTTTACAAGTGGTACAAAGACTTCAAAGAAGGCAGAGAACGTGTTGATGATTTGGAACGCTCTGGACGACCATCGACGTCAATTGATGAGCAACACATCAAGAAAATCAAGGAATTGGTGCTCAAAAATCGTCGATTAACAATTCGAGACCTCGCCGACATGCTTGCAATATCAATTGAATCAGTGCAAGCAATTTTGAAGAATCATTTGTGCCTCAGAAGAGTCAAATCGCGTTTGGTGCCAAAATTTCTCAACTTTTTCGAAAAAGAGCGTCGTGTTCAAGCATGTGAATCAATGATTTCTGACTATCAGGACGTCTACAAACAAATTATTACGGGCGATGAGACTTGGATTTATGCCTATGATCCGGAAACAACCGATCAATCGAGCAAATATCGTGCCAAAGGTGAACCGAGACCGAAAAATCCATGCCAAAGTCGCTCAAAAATCAAGGTCATGTTGACAGTGTTCTTCGATTATCATGGTGTGGTGCATTACGAATTCCTTCCCACTGGCCAAACTGTCAACAAGGAATATTATTTAAGTGTTATGCGTCGTTTGCGTGAAGCTATTCGCAAGAAAAGGCCAGAATTATGGAAAGACAACACTTGGATTTTGCACCACGATAATGCACCGTCGCACACAGCACTGGTTCTTCGTGAGTTTTTTGCCAAAAAATCCGCTCATGCCGCTCCACAACCACCGTACTCGCCTGATTTAGCACCGTGTGACTTCTGGCTATTCCCAAAGCTCAAGAGACCACTCCGGGGAAATCGTTTTGAGTCGATTGAAGAGATCAAACGTGAATCGCTACGCGCATTGAAGGCTATACCTGAGGACGACTTTTTAGCATGCTTCAAACATTGGAAAAAACGTTGGCATAAGTGTATTGTAGCTAGGGGGGATTATTTTGAGGGGGACGAAATCGATTTGGAAGAATAAATAAAAAAATTTCATTTTAAAACAAAATTCACCTTACTTTTTGAACACAGTAGTATATGATAAGTATAACTAATAGAGGTAATATAAATAGAAAGTAACACCGTTTATTGTGAATTTATTTATGGAATCAAAAACACTTATAAACTTTATTTTTAAGTTTGAAAGGTTATATTAACCATGAAATTACAATAAATTATTAATAACGAGTTCGTAATAAGCAAAAATCTGTATTTAGTAAATAAAATAAAAAACATTCCCTTTACTTATAAAAAACTACAGATACTCCATTTATAACTGCATATTTATATATGCTATCCCAGTTCTCAGTCATTGTCTAATAATCTAATCATTTTTTATTATTTGTCTATTATTTCATTTCTTATAAAAAAAATACTATATACACAGCACTAGTAACGCCATTGATATGACATTATGTCGCTCTTCTCTATCATTCTCTAATAATCTAAACAATCAGAACAGATAGAGAAAAACGGGTTCGAATACTGAGCAGGTGCATTGGTCGAATGTACCGTCTCACCATATGAGATGTACATGGAGAAAACGTACTAAAAGTTGTGGATTAAAATACAATACAGATATACAAATCAACATGTCTCTAAGATGCAATAAGCTTTAGAATTCTTTTTGGTTTAAAAAAAGTTATTTCCAGCTAATTCATCTGACTGTTGCACACAAAATATTGAGCACGCTCTGATTCCATAATATCATATTTATTACATTAATATCTCAAGCTGTGACTAAAATGAGTTGATAGGGATAAATATACTCACTGAGAAAAGAATTTATTCACTATAACTAAACATATTTATAAAGGGTGGTTAAATTTTAAGGGCCGATGTTGATTTTGAATAAAACACAAATTATTTAGGAAATTATTGTCAATTCTTTTTATTATGATAATATGGTATGGTTCAATTATGTATGGAACAAAATATCGGCCAAATGGCCGCCGCGACCTCGGCGGCACACCTCCATCCGATGGTCCAAATTTTCGATGACGCTTAGGCATAATTGAGGTTCTATGCCGTTAATGTGTCGAATTATCTCATCCTTTAGCTCTTGAATTGCTGCTGGCTTATCGACGTACACCTTTTCTTTCAAATAACCCCAAAGGAAGAAGTCCAACGGTGTCAAATCACATGATCTTGGCGGCCAATTGACATCGCCACCACGTGAGATAACACGGCCATTGAATTTGTCGCGCAAAAGAGCCATTGTTTCGTTAGCTGTGTGGCAAGTGGCACCGTCCTGTTGAAACCACATATCGCCCACATCCATATCTTCCAATTCGGGCCATAAAAAGTTCGTTATCATCTCACGATAGCGAACACCATTCACAGTAACTGCCTGACCGGCCTCATTTTGGAAAAAATACGGCCCGATGATGCCGCCAGCCCATAAACCGCACCAAACAGTCACTCTTTGTGGGTGCATTGGTTTTTCGACAATCACTCTTGGATTATGATTCGCCCAAATGCGGCAATTCTGCTTATTGACGAATCCACTGAGGTGAAAATGTGCCTCATCACTGAAGATGATTTTCTTCGAAAATTGATCATCCACTGTTGCCATTTCTTGCCACCATTCTGACCATTGACGACGTTTGGAATGGTCAAGAGGCTTTAGTTCTTGAGTTAATTGCACCTTATAAGCGTGTAAATGCAAGTCTTTATGCATAATGTTCATCAACGACGAGCGTGAGAGGTGCAATTGTTGGGCACGACGACGAGTTGAGGTGGACGGCTCTTCAGCCACACTATCGCGAACAGCAGCAATATTTTCTGCAGTACGAGCTGTACGAGCATGCACTGGTGTTTTAATATCTCCTACAGACCCGGTTTGCTCAAATTTTTGCACGATTTCTCCGATTGTACGCACATTTGGACGATTAAATTGACCGAAAAAATCACGAAGTGCACGATATGCATTTTGATTTGAACGCCCATTTTCATAATAAGCCTGAATAACTTTAACGCGTTGCTCGATTGTGTATCTTTCCATGGTTCAAATTGAGTTAGTCTTAAATTGAGAAATGTCAAATGAAATGCAGAAAAAAACTTGACGTTTGGGTGTGGTTCACATTCAACATCGGCCCTTACAATTTAACCACCCTTTATGTCCCGTTATCTAAAATATTTGTTAAGTATTACAAAATGTATTAGTAATTAATAAATATTGGTATTCTCATAATAAAATCTTATACCGAAGGCATTATTGTCAAACGAACGATTATTTGAGCAATTTGCTTCTCGTAATTCGTTCGATGTTAGTAGTTAACAGATTTTTTAGTAGTCACTAAATCTATATTTGAAATAAGTACGGTTCATTTGGCATGATTATTATGTTTATTGTCAATCGTCGTCTTTCATCAGATAAGTTAGGTTTTGCGTGACCTCGACGCCATCATGCCACACTTGTAGCTTTGCAACGTGGGCGAGTGGACAGTAGGCTAGTGTTACATAAAAAGTGAGAATTTATCAAGATTATCGATAGATGACTTTAACGATCTCCAATGTGTCGTGGGGCCTGCATGTAGAGTCGAGACAACCCTTTGAACGTAAGTATGGAAAATATTAATTAATATACCTGTTCGCAATATCTCTGTTTCACGATATCAATCTGACGACACACGCAATTATATGTATAGTTCCCTCAATCTAAAAATTATTCGTCACAAATTATTACAACAGTGACTATTAATAAGCAATTTTTTTTAATACCAGTGTTATGTTGAGTCAACATTAAAGGAACATGTCATTCAAATATATATTTATTAACTGTTAATAAATAATTATTTGTGCCAATTGAAAGGTTCAATTGAACGATTTGTTCACTCTAACAGAATATTTATGTTGCCATAGCCAACTTTACCGTATGTTAACAGTTAACAAATCCTGGTGTCTAGAAATAAACTCTTTTCTCAGTGTAGTCGTCTTCTTATTCGGTCGGTACGGTAGGTAGGTAGGTACATGTACTGATCTCAAGACGCTGACGATCTCTCGATACACAATCCTGTCTCGTTTTCGGTTGATTGGTACGATAGGTAGGTGGGTAGATACATATATTGATCTCAAGACGCTACCGATCTCTCGATATATGGTCCCGTTTCGTTTTCGGTTCATTGATACGATAGGTAGGTTAATGTACTTGTCTGGAGAGGCTATCGCATGTTTTCACAATATTTTGATAAGTGTCCACATGTATTTCCACAATTTTCTGTTGGATGGAGCTTGCGGCTTATGAAACTGGCATGAAAACGTTTCTCTCTCTGTAATTTAATTACACATCGTGAACGAGAATTATTTCCCTCAGGAGGCCGATAAAAAGTGTCTCAGGAGGCCGATAAAAAAGTCACTGTTCCTCGTAGTCCTCCATAATTATGCATCAGTAATTCAATTCGTTGCTCGGGTATCGAGTGTATTCGAGAATACTAAATCATTAAATGAATATCCGAATGGTCTACTCCAGAAGTACTGAATTCCAATGCATTGAAATAAATTTCGTGTCTCTGGGGAAATTATGCGACAACTGTAGGTTGAAGTGGACGAAAACCAACACTTCAAGAGGGTTAAAAGGACAAAAAATAAGTGTAAATCTCTTACAAATAAATTTATGTTATAGGTTACAAAAACATAAGACTAAAAGCATTTAATTCCTATTAAGCACATCATTTTTCGGATCCATGTGTTAAGATATTCTTCAAAAATGACTCCACATAAAATAATTATCCGACAAAATAGCATTAAATAAACTAACTTGCCAACACAATGAATTCAAATAGTTTATTATTCATTAGACGAAATCTGGAATTGTTCATTACCAATAATCATTTGCAATAATCATATATAAAAAACAAATTCATTAAAACTCTAATACTTGATGCATTTTATTCAAATGATCTTGAAGTCTTGAAGGCTTCATCGCTTCGTTTGAAAATGTTTTTGAACAAAGAAGGCACAAAGGCAAAGATGGGTTTGTCGAATTTTCTATGAATCCATATTTAATATATTCTACACTGTATTGCCGTTTCTTCTTTTTTGCTTCCGACATGGTTTTGTTTTCAAAAATATGTAAATAAAGTGTTGAACTTAAATACTTGTTTAAAGATAGCGCGCGAAACCACAAATGAAAATATAAGAAAAATGACGAGCTTTTATATAGGATTTAAATACAGCAAGTAACGACAGGAATTAGACAAACACACACAAACTCGTTTTAGACTAGAGTAAACTCGACAAACACGCACAAACTCGATTTAGAGTAAATATATTTCGGTTTCATTGTGGATTGAACATAGAACTAATACATACAAATATATATCATTGCTATTTTATACTTAAATGTTGTATTAATTTTAGTAAATGTAGTACCACGTAGTACATATGTATTTGTAGGTGCTATTATTGTTTCTTCATATATGTACGTACATTGCTACAGAGCGTGTATTTACAAATTTGCAAAGTAAAAATGAATTCATCTCATCAAAATGTTTGTTTAAATTCAGAATTACCAAAATACATTGCTATTTTATTGTACTATTATTGTACTAATTTATTAGAACGAAACTATTTTTGTTGAATATCTTTCTCATTTATATAAGATAAGATTCTCATTATAAGATAATTAAAATTTTATATTTCGACTAGTAAATAATACTACTAACAATAATAACTTATTTAACTACGGAAAATAAATGAATATCATTTCGTATTATAGATAAATATGGGTAATTTTTCATAGAATTTTAGTTTATAATTTAGAACTGGTTCAAATAAAAACCGCCACCTAAGCCAGCGTTTTTATTATTTGTAATATTTAATATTTATAATATATAGAAATAGTAAACGATGTTTACAATAAGTGAACTGTTTAGGCTTACTATACTATTTGACACTGGACGGTAATGGGTTAATTGTAAAAAAAATTTTCTAACACAACTTTTTGAACAATAATTATATACGTATTTCCATTTTATATAAAAATGATGATTCTTACATCAGTAATTTCTTATAAAATGCTAGGAAAATATTGTAATATGCACTTATGTTAAAAACAAGAAAGAAAGTAAAGAAAACTTCAATTTATGTTAGTTTACGTATGTATAACATTTTAAAACTCTGCATGGTAGTTTTTTTCCTAATGTTTAAAATAATTTCCGGTGCAATGTAATTAAGGTAAAATTGCTCTAATTTTTTAACTATCATCGATCATGTTCCTTTATCCGCAGAAACTTGTTACAACTTGATTGCGTACGGTGTGCGGGCTATCCTACGAAATCTATGTTAAGTATTTTAAGTTTTTATAACATCATACAGGGTAGAAATATAAACTAATTATTCGTTATTGTGTAGTAGGTGGGTTTTAATTTTAGTGAAATTTAAAATACTATATAAAGTAAATGAAATTACAAATTATACATCGCCCCCCTAACCCACATCAACGCCCCCCATTTTTTCTGGGCCCCTTAACGCCCCCCTCTAGGTTTCAAACGCCCCCAAGGGGGCGTTATCGCCCACTTTGAGAAAGACTGTCATAGAGGAAGTGGTATTAAATATTCAGAATATAATCGAAAATGTAGTAAAACTGAACATTTCATAACGCTTAAACCCCTCCGTCGATTTTTACCAAATTCAAGACCAAGTGTTTTTGTTCCGTAGTAAATTCGTATACCAAGTTTCGATTCGATAGGGAAAAATTTACGAACATTGGAGCGAAAATTCTATAAAATCTGAACTCTCTGATCGATTCTTGCAAAACTCAATACCGAATAACGTTGTTCTCTAGCCCATTCTTGTAGAAAATAGTAGCTCGACAGTTCAGAATTTACGAAGGTTAGAGGAATCACAACCGTTTTTTTTTTAATTTGAAGCGACGATATAATGAGGTATCCATTAGCAATTTTAGCAAAAACGCTACCCGATGCTTGTGCAAACTTTGAGGAAGAATAATAAACCCGTTGTCGATATATAGCTATTTCAATTTTCCAAGCTCATCGTGCATACTTACGTTACTTAACTTTTTTTCATCAATAGAAAAGAATAATTAAATCAATAACAGTACATGAAAATCATACGTAATTAATTATACGTAAATATACGTAAGTAATACGAACTATTGTAATATAAATATTTCCATATACATTCTTCTCAAGTTTAAAAACGTTTAATTTCGGCGAAGCGCTCATTTGTAGTATTGTCGTTGTATTATTGTTAACAATCGAATTTTTCACTCATAAATTTTACGAAATAAATTTGTGAATGAAATAAATACTGACTATATAGACAAATGGTGCGAGTAGAATTTTATGGGACGTGAACACTATATTGTATTTAAATTTTAATATGAAAAATTGCTTCTACATACCAAGATTTTTTACAAAAATAACTCCGACGAAATAATTGTTCGAATATTTTTTTTTAGATTGGAATAAAATAACATTTATCATTGCGCATGCAATATAAAGTTTACAAAATGCAGATAAATTACCGAAAAATACCAAAAATGGCGCACAAAAATGGTCCATTCACGAAAGTTTATATACGAGTATTTATTCGTACAAAAAGATGTGAAATAAATTAATAACATACAGATCACGTAATATCAAGAACATGCAGCTAACAAAATTACATTATAATTTAAGCTAATAAAATTACATTCTAATGTAATTTATTATATATATTTTATATATTATATATATAATGTAAACAAATAATACGTTAGATATCTTGCACCTTATGGAGGATAAATTATTATCGACTCAAATCAACGTGAAAGTTAATCGACAAAGATAAATGTTATTTTATTCATATCTTTAAAAAAGTATTCAAACAATTATTTCGTTGGAGTTATTTTTGTAATAAATCTTGGTATGTAGAACCAATTTTTCCTATTAACATTTGAATTCCATATAGTGTTCACAGCCCATAAAATTCTACTCGCGCCATTTGTCTATATAGTCAGTATTTTTCTGAATGACAAAATTGTTTCGTGTAATTTGAAGAGCCTGTTTTAGAGTGTGAGAGAGGGAGAAGGTAGCGCAATTTGTGACCCAGTTAGTGGTTAGAATGAATTGAAATTGGAACACCTTTCATTGCGCTACATAGAGGCTCTGGTGACATTATAGGCAACGCGGATTTCTGGGGGTCTAGAAGTTTGTCGAATGAATACAAAAATGTCGATCACCCACGCACTGACATATGGCTCAATGTCGCGTCTTCCTCTTCAGTGGTCATTTATCCGAGGGTTACTTTGCACGCATCGCGGGGGTGCCGAAATGTCGTCATTACGAGTGAACCCAAATGGTCACTCAAGTCCACACCGACGATTTACTATGCTCAACCCCTAATTTTTCGTCTCACCCCACTATCTTTTCGACTAATTTTCAACGTGATTTATTTTATTCACTAATGGTGCTTAACACCTGGACATGGATCCGAATAATTGATAATATAAAAAAAAATCAAACACGTAGAATTAATGAAGTTCATCACTTTTTTCTATTACGTGCAGTCTCCACACGAGCCTCCGAAAACCAGTAACTGGGAGGTTAAATTTGACACTAAAAAGGGTCTATGTTCTTTTTAAAGTCTCATCGTAGATTTCCATTTTCAAATTTTTCTCACGCTTGAAAATATGAGGTTATACTACGAAATATATTTTCGCTTATTCGTCTGAAATATGCATTTAAACGTGCGAAAGTATCGGACCGTCAGCGTTCGAATTTAAGTACTTACATTATCATGTATATAAAATTGAGAATTCAAAAAATGTATTAAAGATTTTAAGGTTATCGAATTCACAAAAAAGATGCATTCACAGAACCTGTGAGATTGTACATTGGGGAATTTTGGCTTCTTTGTTAGAGGAACCTTCGTGAAAGATGAAAAGTAATGATAGCAGATGACTTAGGACACCGCGAGCCACGGCAGATTCGAATTTGATTCCAGCAAAATGATAATAATGATGAAACCAAATTTCAAGCTTTTTCCTATTAGTTTCTTTGAGGAAGCAAAAAATTAAAAGAAGACAAAAATGGAGTTAGTATTTTCGCGATATGGACAAGAAATTGCTACCAATGGGAGATTATTTATTGCCTTCATTTGCATATGTGTGGATTCGAGCCTTTTCGCGCCTGGCATTGCTTTTTGAGGGATTTATCGTTTGACGATAGAAAAAGCATTCCAACAGCCAGCAGCAGACTGTAGTTAATGGACATCAAATGAGGTGAATGCGTGCAATTCATGCTACCGACATGTGTATGCGTTCGGGACTTGGACGACTGTCGAGTACAGACAGGGTTGTTTTTCATCCCTTTCATCCCCCTGAAAAAGCTATCTAGCTACCGTGAAGAGTGCAATATCATTTTTTTCTGTGACATTTCAATTTATCACTATCTTTCCTCCACATGAAAAATTGTTTGTTCGTTTGAATACCTTAGATTGATTAGCGTCAATTTTTTAACTGACAAGGGAAGGTCCCCAAGTGTGTCACCATTTTCTACTTAAAACCTGCACAGAAATGTTGTAGATTATGCTAATAACACATTCAGAAAGTTATATACCCAACCTCTTAGTTACAAAAAATGGCTGTATTATAAACTTTTCTTTTTAATTAGAAAAAATCCAACTTAGCTATGAAACCTTATTCTTGGCTAATCAAAAGTGATGACAATCCCAGCTGGAATGGAATAGAAGTTTGTCAACTATTAGACATTTATTTCTTTCGTCAATATAAAATATTCGCTAGGACAATTTATGATCGATTAATGTTAGATAGTGTAGATAAGAATTCTGGTAGAGATTTTATGATCAATATTCTTTTATTAACACATAACCGATTTACTTCAAATATTTTCACTCCAATGATACAGTATGCTTGATTTAAAAGTGGATATGACATCCCTGTGCCAGGTGAATTCAAGGATGTTCGACAAATATGCTTCATTAATATCAATACTTCTGATACTTGTTCCCTATTCGAGAAACTTAGATTTTATTAGTTGTGCTCACTGCAACAATTTACTATGCCTTGAACATTTTAAAAAATATTGTCTTATTTCCATAACATTTATTTCATTTTGAACAAAATTTTTATTTTAATTAGAAAAAGGTATTTTTTTAAATAGATACCGTACTTGGCGATTACAATTGATTTGGAATATTTTTGAGAGATGACGTGTTTATTTATTTAACACGTCGACTGCCAACCTACGAGATAACTCGTAGTTGGCAGCACCGGTACTGTCCAATATAGTGGTGATTGATCTAGAAGAATCATGTCTGAATAAATTAGGCTTTGTCCCACAACTTTATAAGAGATATGTAGATGACATCATCATGGCTATATAAAAAAAAATAAAATAAATTGCACATTAAAATTCTTTAACATCTACAATCAGAATTTAGAAGCCACAATAGAAACAGAAAACATGAAAAATTCAATTCCATTTCTAGACATATTGCTAATAAGAACAAACAATACCATCAACACAAACTGGTACATAAACCCACGTGGTCTGTTAGATTTATTAACTATTTTTCAGGCCATCAGAAAAAAGCAAAGATTGGCATTATTTACATGTTGATAGATAGAGCAATAAGAGTATCACATAAAATATTTTGGAATGAAAATATCGTCCTAATTGAAAAAACATTGCAGTTAAATTGTTTCCCTCTTTTCCTAATTAAGAAACACATAAACAAGTGAATCTATGATTTAACTAATGCTCACATAGACAACATAACGAAACCAATTTTTGGCATCACAAGAATGACGAAGCTTCCATACATTGGACATATTCCCTAATCGCTTAGTAGATTCCTAAAGAATTCGAACATAAATATAATTAACACAAATAAACATACTATTTGTACAATCACAGGCACAAATACGGATAAAATTCCAAATTAAAAAAAAACCAAATTAATTTATTGTATACCTTGCAAAGATTGTCGGGGTACATATATTGGGCATACAAAACGGTACTTAAAAACAAAATTATAAGAACATAAAAACAGTATAATCCATCTACAGTCAAATCGCAGAGCACTAACTAACCATGTTGTGCAAAATAACTACGTATTCGATTTTCAAAACACAAAAATACTGGCAATTGAAGAACAGTGTAACAAAAGAATAATCAATGAAATGATTCACATAAAAATATATCAAAATTAAGTTCACTATAGAACGGATATTTCAAAACTTAGTGTGGTTTATAGCTCTGTAATATAGAAAAAAAGATCGGGGTTCAATTCAATTCCCCAGATAACATATATTTAAAACAATAGCAGCAAGAAGTAAGATACCTTCATGAAAATAAACGCAACTAACCATGCACACAGCTAAGAAAATATACACACCACACCACACCATCTCGACAAGCTGAATTACCCACTGACTTCTCCGGCCAAATTTAAAGGTCAACGTTAAAGGAAAATCGAAGACAACCACAATGTTATAAACAATATGAACATAAGGGACAATAACAATAGGAATTGGACAACGTTGACAAAGCATTTTATAAGCTACTCTTAATAGACAGTCATACGTTATTTTAAATTAGACGTACAGTTAACCTAAAATAACAGACCAGAGAGGTCGAGCATTGATAACTACATACACCAGGGATCGCAAACGTTCATCTTACCAAAGAAATAAGAACTCTACATACTATTCAACATAATAATAAGTAAGCTAGGTCTTTTAAATATTACAGTAGGTATACAAGGGGGTTTCTAATCCCAGGGATCTGCACTGACACTTACCGACCCTTTTTAGCTCAGACACGCATCATTTAGCTCAGATTCTTAAAAAAATGGATCTCTCAGCAATCAACAGGGCGGGCAAGAGGAACGAATTCCTTTCAACGCAGAAACTAGCCGATGTGGAACTTCAGCAAGACCATCACATCACTCGAATTAAATTTGCGCAGACGAAGTTCGGAAAGAGAATCATCGCTGATGTGGACAATGAAGTCGCCTTCTTCCTACCTGCCAGACTTGTAAAAGTTTTCGATGATGATAAAGAACTGTTTCAGCACATGGTCAAAGCGTCGCACAGTAGTCAACTCTACATGAACTATTATGGTGGAAAATCTATATATATATAAAGATAAGTCCTGACTGACTGACTCACCAACGCCCAGCCCAAACCCCTGGGCCTAGAAACTTGAAATTTTAGGAATATATTCCCTTCGTGTCGTAGACGCTCACTAAGAAGGGAATTTTAGTGTAAAAGGGTTAAATATGTTTTTACGTATTTCTCAATATCTCTTAGGCACGATGAGATATCGCCTTGGTTTTTGTTTGCAAATGTTACTCATACAAATGTTTAAAAACCAATTTCAGGATTTTTAGAAATTCCACCCGTAAGGGGATGTAAAAGGGTTAAATATATTTTTACGTATTTCTCAATATCTCTTAGGCACGATGAGATATCGCCTTGGTATTTGCTTGCAAATGTTACTCATACAAATGTTTAAAAACCAATTTCACGATTTTTAGAAATTCCACCCCTCAGGGGGTGTAAAAGGGTTACAAACTGTAGAAAGTGTTTTAACGGTTTTTTTTAAATTCTATCCCTAAGGGAGTGTACAGGGTTGTTTTTCGCATATTTCTGAATTTTCCTTGTCAAGGTTACCAATACAAAATTGCGTTTTCTCAAATTCTGTCAAGCATGATAAGATGATGAGCTAATTTTCGCTTACGAATGTTGTTAACGCTTTTACTGCAACATATAATTCAGTATTTTGTCCTAAATAGCCCTTGAAAAGCCAAATTCAGATTCGGTTGAAAAATTAAAAAATTAAATAAATACCATGTCCAGCTCAAACCTCTGGTGCTAGAATCTTGGTTTTTGCTTACGAAGGTTGTTTATGTTTATAATTAGAGTATCTATATATATAAAAAGAAAAGTCCTGACTGACTGACTCACTCATGCATGAAAGCCCAGCCCAAACCCCTGGGCCTAGAAACTTGAAATTCTAGGGATATATTCCCTTCGTGTCGTAGACGCTCACTAAGAAGGGATTTTTTAAGGTTCCCCTCCCAAGCGGAAATAAAGGGTTAAATATGTTATTTTTCGTTTTTTCAATTTTTCTTAACCCCGATGAGATACTGCATTAGTTTATACTGCAAAGCATAATTCAGCATTTTGCCCTAATCGGCCCTAAAGGGCCAAATCCATATTAAGTTAAAAAATAAAAAAATCAAATAAATATGCATAAGACTGTATAAATATATAAAAAAGAAAAACAAGAGATCTAACAGTCATTATACTGTTATGTAGTATGACTGTTCATTTCGTAGAAATGGGCTTAAGGCGCACTATTGCCAAAATGCTGTCGTCTTCGATAAATATTTTATTTATTAACAAGTGTGTGACATCTCGATTTCGAGTGTATCGAATCGACAGAAGTCTCTTTTTCACGGTGATATGTTTTTGTCGTTGTGACTACATTCGTGTCGACAGCATTAATCTATCAAACGGCAATTGCTGACCAAACGAGCAACAGAGCGTACGAGTAAAAGAGCGAGCAAGCGAGAGAAATAATCATTTTAAGGAAAATAGTGTTTCCAAGGGATATATTTGAAGAGAAGTTATTGTAAGTAAAAAATTAAATAATATTTTTGTGTGCTGACGACGATGATGGAGACGATGACAAAAAAGACGATGCTGACAAGGACTACGACTATAGATACGATGACGATGATGGAGTCGATGACGACGACGACGATGAATTCAATTTTGAATTTTATTAAACTCCTCCGACGACACTACTACATGTCTGTATCATTTTGGTTTGCTTTCTATGGTCGTCGCAACATGAAAATTCGATTTTAGTGAAATGATATGTGGCTTTTGTTCAATATAATGCATTCTATGCAGCGCGTACGAGCGAAAGAGCGAACGAGCGAGAGAGATAATTTACGGAATTTCATTTTACGGAAAATAGTGTTTCCAAGGGATATATTTGAAGAAGATATATTGTAAGTAAAAACATGTGCATACTTATATATGTGTGTATCGTTTTAATTTGTACACTATTGATATTGTTGTCTGATACATTTTTATTTTTTGCGTAATGAAATGTAACTTTTTGGCTTTTCGCATTACGTCCTGCGTTCCGCTGTTTCAAATATAATTGTTATAATTATTACTTTTACAATATTTGCGAAATGATATGTGACTATTTTGCATATCGTATTTCGTTTTGTGTCGTTTTTACGAATGTTAATTGGACTTAAAGTTTTCTTAATAACACTGTTATTTTTACGCTTTTTGATAAATGATTGTTGACTTTCCTTAACAAAATGCATTATATGCTATTGAAAGTTTTTGCGATATTTGAGAAATAATTTGTGAATTTTTTGCATATTGTATTTCTTACTGTGCTGTCCCAGATAGCATTTTGACATGCAGTGTATATACATTGCATATATACATCCGCGGATATGACATATCCTATGTACATACAGTGATACACAAACGACGTACATTGCATATCGTAGGGATATGCGAATGCAACGCGCTGTATGTTCAGTGGATATTCATACAATATACATATGTATATTAGCCGAACATTATATGTGTATGTTCATTCACAATATTTCATTGTAAGCGCGTAAGTTGCAAGGGCGTATATTGTACGTATATTGAGGCTACTATCCGAAATGCATATGCATACTACGTATGTTCACACGATATTCTTTGAATATTCATAAATGTATCATATATCCATCTACGTACTACTGTGTTCAAAAAGTAAGGTGAATTTTGTTTTAAAATAAATTTTTTTTATTTATTCTTCCAAATCGATTTCGTCCCCCTCAAAATAATCCCCCCAGCTACAATACACTTATGCCAACGTTTTTTCCCATCTTTGAAGCATGCTAAAAAGTCGTCCTCAGGTATAGCCTTCAATGCGCGTAGCGATTCACGTTTGATCTTTACAATCGACTCAAAACGCTTTCCCCGGAGTGGTCTCTTGAGCTTTGGGAACAGCCAGAAGTCACACGGTGCTAAATCAGGCGAATACGGTGGTTGTGGAGCGACATGAGTAAAGTTTTTGCCGAAAAACTCACGAAGAACCAAACGCGAATTTTGGCACCAAACGCGATTTGATTCTTCTGAGGCACAAATGATCCTTCAAAATTGCTTGCACTGATCCAATTGATATTGCAAGCATGTCGGCAAGGTCTCGAATTGTTAATCGACGATTTTCGAGCACCAATTCCTTGATTTTCTTGATGTGTTGCTCATCAATTGACGTCGATGGTCGTCCAGAGCGTTCCAAATCATCAACACGTTCTCTGCCTTCTTCGAAGTCTTTGTACCACTTGTAAACATTTTTCTGTGACATAGTCTCGTCACCGAAGGCCTTTTGTAACATTCGATACGTTTCAGCGGCGGAAATTTCATTCCGCAAGCAAAATTTAATAGCACTTCTTTTCTCAACAAAATTTGACATCGTAAAAATCGCCAAATTCACTTTTCTTTATTCACAAAACCAAGCGTAAACTAAAAACTAATGATGATATTGACATGTAATTTGTCACAGATGTCACTTACAGTCCTACCAACTTGAAAAAAAATTCATCTGTCCGATTCGGTTAACGCGGGAAGTTTAAATTAAAAATTCACCTTACTCTTTGAACACAGTAGTACGTCGTATGTACACGGATTTGATGTACTACATGGCTGATGTATATACATGGCGTATATTTTACGTATATTGAGGTTACTATCCGAAACGCATAACGGTATGGTTCCGGTTCCGGTACTATAAGCTTTGTAAAATTTCGGTTATTATTTGTTTCAACGTCAGATATGTGAGAGAGAGACGCGCGAGAGAGAGAGTAACGCGAGAGACACCAAGAACGTGAGAAACGCAAGAGACGCGAGAGGGAGACGGAAGTGACGCGAGAGAAATCTATCTATATAAAAAGATAAGTCCTGACTGACTCACTGACTCACTGACTATAAGTTTTGTCCTTTCTCTTTAGTGTTTTAAGTTAGTATGGCAATTGAATTTTTAAATATTAATGGGGAGATGATGTCTCACACTATTGTCCCCATCACGGGAGACGGAGCTTGTCTGTTCCGGTCCCTCTCATATCTTATATATTATAATCAGTTAATGGCTAGGGAGGTGCATGAGCTAATCGTCAGGCACGTGGTGGACACCTGGGAGGAGTTCTCCATCATGTCCCACAACAGCGAGGAGGATAACTACACCAGCTCCGCTGAGTACCTCGCTCACGTGTCCCGACCCTTTACTTATGGTGGTTTATGCGAACTTGTGGTGGCTGGCCAATTGTTCGAGTTCGTCTTCGAAGTTTACCGCAATGGCGAGCTGTATGCGAGTGTCGGTGCTGAAGGTCATCCCGTGAGGAGGTTACGTTTTTTGCAGGACCTTTCTAGGGGCCATTTCGATGCGTACCTGCCACGTGAACCTGAAGAAGTGTTTATCTTACTACCTCTTTCCCAGCTCGACCCCTATTTACATTTCTCATAGCCTTTGCCTCTTTCCCAGCTTTTCCAGCTCGACTCCTATTCAGACTTCTCACAGCCATCACCTCTTCCTGTCCTCAAGAAGGCTCCTGGCAAACGTCGTGCCAGATATTCCGATGTTAAAAGGAGGAAGCAACTTAAGGATGCGGCAAGGAAATATGCTCAGAATAATCCTGCGGTGCACCGTGATGCGGTGGCCAGGTACCAGCAAGATCACCCTGAAGTGCACCGTGATGCGATGGCTAGGTACCAGCAAGATCACCCTGAAGTGCACAGAGCGGCGGAATTTCGATATGAGCAAAAAAATCCTGGAAGACGAGTAGAAAGACGAGTACTCTATTGCCTTGCCTCAGCGCGATTCTAAGACCAAGTTGCTCCTCAATAAGACAGTCTCCGCAGCGAGGTTTTACTCTTATCGTATTATGGTCAGGCAAGGGGAGGTCAACCATATTTTGTACTTCCGCTCCCTTTTCAGTCAATTTTTGGTTGACATGTAGGCCAAAATAGACACTGAGAGGTTGAATTACATCAGGAACAATCAAGCGCAACTGAGGGCAGACAGCTATATTCACCTGAAGGACGCTGTGAGTAGACAGGATGCTGACGCTGCTCAGCTGGGTCAAATGGTGGTGCTTCCTTCATCATTCACTGGGGGATCTCGCTATATGCATGAGAGGACTCAAGACGCCATGACATATGTTCGCCATTACGGCCGTCCTGATCTGTTCATCACTTTCACCTGTAATTCCAGATGGAAGGATATCACAAATGTGCTGCTGCCTGGGCAAAAGTGTCACGATCGTCATGACATCATAGCCAGGGTATTCCGTCTCAAGGTGGAGAAGATGATATCTCTTTTGAACAAGGGCAGTCTGTTTGGTGGAGTACGGTGTTTTATGTACTCTGTCGAGTGGCAAAAGCGGGGTCTGCCTCACATTCACATATTGCTGTGGCTAGAGCAGCGCATCTTCTCTGACATGATCGACAAAGTCATCTGTGCTGAAATACCTGATCCGGAGCAAGATCCTGCGGCAGCTTGAACTACAATTCGCCTTGCATGAAAGGAGGTAGTTGCAGCAAGAAGTATCCCCGGCCACTTCTCAAGAACACTCAGGCAGGAGACGATACATATCCGCAGTATCGTAGGAGGTCTCCAGCTGACGGTGGCTTCACTGTAGAAATCAATAGGATAAAACTGGACAACCGCTGGGTGGTGCCCTACAACCCTGTCTTGTCACGCACTTTCGATGCTCACATCAATGTAGAATTATGTAACTCTGTTAAGTCCATCAAATAATACATTTGCAAGTACGCGAACAAGGGCAGTGACCAGGCGTCTTTTTCTCTGGAGAATGAGAAGGATAAAGTAAAGATGTATGAGAGTGGGCAGTACATTAG
The DNA here is from genome assembly GCA_963942595.1 of Cylloceria caligata. Classification (NCBI taxonomy): domain Eukaryota; kingdom Metazoa; phylum Arthropoda; class Insecta; order Hymenoptera; family Ichneumonidae; genus Cylloceria; species Cylloceria caligata. The sequence continues at coordinate 27,885,054 of OZ012705.1, read as the reverse complement.
TAGTTCAGAGGCGGTTTGGAGGATATTAGCGTTCCCTATTCATGAGAGGTATCCCACTATTTTTCATCTGGCTGTTCACCTCGAGAATGGTCAGCGTGTGTACTTCACCTCCGACAACTTGGTCGAGAAGCTTAGCAACCCTCCTCAGACAACACTCTTGGCTTTCTTCGAGTTATGCAAAAATGACGAATTTGCAAAAACCATCCTATACTCTGAGGTCCCTTCTTACTTTGTATGGGAGAATAACAAGTTTGCGAGAAGGAAGCGAGGGAACGATGTCGATGGCTGGTCAGGAGTGAAGAGAGACAATGCGCTGGGAAGAGTGTACACCATTCACCCAAGTAACACCGAATGTTATTATCTCCGTGTGTTGCTACATGAGGTTCGAGGCCCAACGTCTTTTTCAGAGTCGAAGATTGTGAATGGTGTCCTTCATCCTACATTCCAGTCTACATGCAAGGCATTAGGTTTACTGGAGGATGACAATCACTGGGATAGTACTTTGGAGGAAGCTGCCCTATGTGATTCTCCGTTTAAGCTCCGAGAGCTCTTCACAGTGATGTCGGTTTTTTGTCAACTCTCTGATCATCTTAGTCTTTGGGTGAAGTACAAAGACAGTTTTTCAGAAGATGTCACGCGGCAGGTGGAAAGAGAGTTGCAAGATAGTGTGCAGCAGATGATGGAGCAGGTGTACAACAGATGCCTGGTGCTGATTGAGGACGCAGTGTTAGCTTTGAGAGGACAGGGTTTGCCTCAGTACGGCTTGCCTCAACCAACAAGGTCTGGAGAAGTTTTGGGAAATAATGACTATCTGAGGGAGACCAGCTACGATACAAACGCCTTGGCACAAGTGGTATCGAATAACGAGGGTTTACTAACGGATGAGCAGCTCGCTGTCTATCGGCAGATCCTTAGCAGCGTTGAATCAGGTGCTGGGCAGGTTTTTTTCTTGGATGCTCCTGGTGGTACTGGGAAGTCTTTCCTCATCAACTTGCTCCTGGCAAAGGTAAGGAGTGATCGTGGCATCGCTTTGGCTGTCGCATCCTCTGGCATCACTGCTACGCTATTGAAGGAAGGCAAGACGGCCCACGCTGCCTTCAAGCTGCCCCTCAATCTCATTCATGCAGAAGCTCCTCTGTGTAACATCTCAAAACAAAGCAATATGGCCAAACTGCTGCGAGATTGTAAGCTCATTGTTTGGAATGAGAGCACCATAGCGCACAAGCGGGGTTTTAAGACACTGAGCATAACCCTCAAAGACATCAGAGGCAACGAGGGAGTGATGGGGGGAGTCACTGTGTTGCTTGCTGGAGACTTTTGGCAGACTTTGCCAATAGTGCCAAGGGGAACTCGAGCTGACGAGATTAAGGCGTGCATCAAGGCGTCATAATTATGGCCCTTTATCTGCAAACTTTCTCTTAGGAAGAACATGAGGGTCTACTTGAGAGGTGATGTCTCCGCTGGGGAAATTTCCGAACTTCTACTGAAAATAGAGGATGGAGAATATCCTGAGTCCGAGGGAAAGATGACTATCCCTATAGGCCTGAGCGCAGTAGTAATGACCCTAACAGACCTTACAACCCGAATATACCCAGATATAGCCGATATCAAGGAAAAGTCTATGGACTGGCTGTGCGAGCGTGCCATTCTGACCCCCAAGAATGATAACGCTGCCATCATTAAGGACATTCTACTTAATTCGTTCGAAGAGGCAGAAATGGAATATAGGTCTGTGATTCAGTAATGCAAATGGATGACGCGGTCCATTACCCCGTGGAGTTTCTCAATTCCCTCAACCCTCCTGGATTCCCACCCCACAAGCTTCTCCTCAAAGTGGGGACTCCAATGATGTTGCGGCGGAATCTCAACTCGCCTAAACTTTGCAACGGCACCAGGCTACGAGTGAAGGCCCTTCATAGAAACGTTATTGAGGCCACAGTGTTTACTGGTTGTGCGCGGGGGGAGTCGGTATTTGTACCACGCATACCACTCATACCATCAGAGTACCCCTCAAGTTCAAGAGGCTGCAGTTCCCCCTGAAGGTCTGGTTTGCTATGACCATCAACAAGTCCCATGGGCAGTCGCTGAAGATGGCAGGGATTGACTTAAGGGAGGAGTGTTTCTCACATGGACAGTTTTATGTGGCCTGCTCCAGAGTGAGCTCACCAAGCAGCCTGGTGATTCTCCCACTTCAGGGAAGAACTACCAATGTGGTCTACAAAGAAGTCCTTCAGTGTTATGACATGTGTTAAGGACCACCTCGGTTTAGGACGACACTGAGTCGGGAACAGGGAAAGCCGTCCCTGGGATAATCCATAACAATCAGAAGTGGGATTATCGCAAATAAAGGAGAGACGTGTGATATCGTGCGAAAAGGAGACGAGTATCGACACGCAACGGGCGCGTGCAACTGGCGGGAAAAAACATTTCGCAACAAAGTGTTAAATAAAGAACAAAGTGTAAAATAAAGACAAAGTGTAAAATAAAGACAAAGTGTAAAATAAAGACAAAGTGTGATACTACAAAGTAAGGACAAAGACAGTAATAGTAGCGCGTGGGGGAAGTCATCTGCAATTTACGAATCGTCAGGACAATTGATCGCCGACGTAAGTATCGATGGAGTACTCGTACCCGATCTACCACTATGCGTAGTTGAAGATGAGACCCAAACAATTACAGAAGAAATTACAGAAAAACGAAGAAAGAAGCAGCAAGAGCAAAATTCAGAAGAATCCGTAGAAGAAAGAAGCGAAAAGCAAGAAGAACGAAATTCAGAAGAAATTACAGAAAAACGAAGAAAGAATCAGCAAAAGAAAAATTTAGAAGAAATTGCAGAAGAAATCATAGAAGAAAGAAGCGAGAAGCAAGAAGGAACAACGCCAGATGAAACTAGCAGTGAAGGCGAAGCTAAGGAAGACACGACGATGGGGAAAAGCGAAAAGCTCTTCGACGACAACAAGAAATTGTCGACCTTTAACGACAACCCAAGTGGGAGGAACACCATAGCGAAGGGAACCCCAACCTCGCAGCTGAAAAGACAATTAGCGCGAGTGCGCAAAAAGTCCAGCGCGCTTCCAGGACTACTACACAAACCTCCTCGAGGACGAGGAGGAAGCAGAATGGCCGTTGTTAAGGACCACCTCGCGAGGTTCCGGCGGACGTCGGGCGCACATCCGAGACGCTGCAAAAGCGCGGCAAGAGTCTGGATACAGGGCGCAGACGCGAGGCTGGGGAGCCTCGAGCTACCCAAGAACAATGCAGTGAGCGTCAGGTAGCGAAACGAGACGGTCGGTGACAATAAGCAAAGAAGCCAGGTACGACGCCACGCGGGCTGTCTACTACGCGTTCAAGTGTAACGATGTGCCGAGTTTCATAGGGAACAGGGAAAGCCATCCCTGGGATAATCCATAACACATGGTACAGAAGTTAAAGTGAGGTTTTTTAGCCGGTAGGAGTCCGGCACTACCCCGGGTGTCCTCTTACAGGGGACCCGGGGTGTCCATGACGGATTTTTTCTCACTAAAAAAAAAAAAAAAAGTAATATGATTTCATGTAATGTAATGTATTATACTGTAATGACAAATGTAATGTAATGTGTTCATTACATTACATTAAATCATATTACTTTTTAAGCCAAGAACGCGTTGTAGAGTCGTTATGGGCAAAAGTAAGCGTTAAGTACGGATGTGCGGCATTGTTTTGACCTATTTAGAAATTACATTTAAAGATACCCGTGGCGAAGCACGGGTAATATGCTAGTATTATATAATAGTGTTGAATTTAAACCTCTGTGAAACAGTCCGACTATGGAGTCAACTGCTGCATCAAACGTTGGTATTAAATTTCACATAGCCATCGTCAGTGAAAATACATGAAAATATAGTGAAATGTGTACAATATAATATTTAAATCAAAAAGTTTTTGAAAGAATAATAATTCTGATGCGTTATGAGGAACTATTGGAAATGTCTTTGACAATTTTGTTAGGTTGATGTTGTTATTCACTATAGATTATGCAGTTAATCATAAGTATAATATCATATTACTATGCTGATTTTTTCTTATTGTAAAAGGATTTTTCTATAGAGAAAAATAAAAGTCATTTTAATGTAGCATGTTTTATTTCTTTATTTCTTTTCCAAAACCCTGCTTTTATACATAGCCTCGTATACGTGAATCCAATTCTTCAGGAATCTTACGTTTCTATCAGCAAAATTATGTTTTAAAATATTTGAATGATGTGGACATTTAATGGTGTTCAGTTCCGAAGACAACTTTCGTAACGAAGGGTAGTCCAGCATTTCCAGTCAACAATCATATCAACAATGGATGATGTTTCTGAAGAAGAAGAAGAAGAAGAAGAAGAAAAAGAAGAAGTACAGATTTCATTGCAACTGTTGTATCTTTATCCGTGTTACTCTTCATTGATACAACCCAGGCGAATTTTGAGAATATATCAATGACGGTAAGTATATGTTTATATTTGCTGTTTTGACTTGCATAAACCGACATATCAACAAGATCAGCTTGCCAAGTCTCATCCAGACCTCGAATGTTCACATGACGACGTGTATAATTGCGTTGAGCTGGTTCATGTATGTAGCTCCTCTACTAACTATTCCTTGTGCACGCTCATTATCGCGAATGTTTAGTCGACTCCCTCGATTAGAAATAGTCTTAGAGTTTCGAATCGCCAAGTCTTGTATTGTCTCGAGATTTGCATTTAGAGTTTTAAAGATATTCTGTATCGTTGTCTCAAGACTTTGAACCAATAGTAGACTACTATCGTTCATTTCTTTACGTAAAATCTTCACAGTATTATGCAATTTACGATGTAAAATATTTAGGGTAACTGCATCCTTCTGCTGTTGCGGACTAGCAACGTTGCATAATTTCTTGTTCTCCAAATCATAATGCCCATCCACAGTTATTTTGAATCCGATACCAGGATTACCAGGAAGCCCACGATTTTTCACAATTTGACTCTTATCCAACTGTCGTCCGACCACATCAACACTCATCCTCCGAATGCTTAAAATTACGATCTACGTTGGATTAATATATAATCTGAACTTCTCGTAATTCCTCAGTAATCTACATTTCATTTGTGTGAGTTTCCGGCTGCTTGGCATGCTAAGAGCAGGCGAAGTCACCAGTTCATTGGGATCATCCCAGTAAACATGATCGAATTTCATATCTTTTTTCGTTAGCTTGTATGGTGAAATGCTTTTTCCAGTGTGCTCAGGATCATTAAACATACTCTCAATAAAGTTCGTGAATTTAGAACTCTTATTCATACGGATGGGTTGATCGTCTTTGTAATACTTCCTATGAGCATTCGTTTCAACGACAATAGCTTTGTAATTCGCTAGATCATCAGAGTTGATAAGAGTATTGTCAGGTTGCTTTTTAAACAACAATTCAATAAGCCCTATAGTTTTATCATACCTCCTATCACCCACATAAATAGAATCGGGGTTAAATTCTATTGGTGTATCACCAATCATTAGCTCATGATTGGCAAGGTTTCGCACGTCGTATGAAATATCGAAGGTAGTTGTTCTATTCGTTCGTAACAGTGCGAGATACTTTGTAATCACTTTATCTAGTTCAACATTTGCCCTAACGATTCCGCCACCATCATTATCGTCATCGATGGCACTTACATTATCACCATTATTATCTTCAGCATCATCATTACTAAAATAATCATCATCATCACTACCATATGCTGACTTAAAAAGAGCATCTTGATCACCATTAGAATCGTTGAGTTTATCTTTGAGTTCCTCTTTGATTTCATCTTTCATCTTATTTTTAATTTTATTTTTAACCTCCTTCTCCATTCGTGATCTATCATGATCTTTAGTCATATGAGAAACATTCACTAATTTTTCCAACGGATCCACTATCGGTTTAAAGACATCATGCATTGCCTGTTCATTGGCCTCTCTCCCTGACTTTAATGCTCTATGTTTCCTACGAATTGCGTCACTGGCTTTAACAATTTGACGTAAAACGTCACTTTCTTTGGAAATGTCGTCCCTCCTTATATTGGCTAGGCTGAGCCGGAGATGCTACTACCTCTAGTTCAATAGTTGTGTAATATTTATTACTTATCGATGCTTGCAAAACAGTCGAATCCTTTCCTGTACCTACCCTTGTCAAGATCACTATCCTTGTCAATCATGACAAATCCATACTTATCAACCCAACACACTGTACATAAATATTTGAATTCAGCATATACTATAGCATTTCGGTATTCACGTGATCATTGTATTCATTGCTTGAGATTCATATCATCTTGCTTAAATAATACTAACAGATTCGTATTATCACGCATGTTACATCCCCAAATATGCAACACTCTTGACGTCACTGCGTGGCTCAGCCAGAGCCGCTGCAGTGAGGGCTAAAGATAAGAAAACGGGGAAACGGGCCCCTCGCTCGTTTGAGATAAGGGGTAAAAATCCCTCTAGTACATCGAGTGCGTGGGAGGTGGCAAGACCTAGCCAACCAGCACCAGAATCTTGCCCTCTCCAACCCCTATCACAACATTAGATAAGAAATATTGTAAATGCAGACTCCTTTTAAGGCACCAGGAGTGTGGGAGACGGGGAGTTCTTAGCCAATTGAGCCAGAGGAACTCGCCCTCTCCAACTCCTGGGAATAGCACTGGAAGGAGCATCGACATAGTATAAAAGGGCGGAAATGTGGCCCTTTTAGTCAGTTCTGTCCGATCTTCAAAGACCATTAAAACTCTTCTAGCCAGTGTAAAAGTAATAGTCAGTAAGGAGAAATCCTTGTATATTCTTAGTGATTACCCTCAAATCCCTAACCTCGGCGAGTAACACGGACCACTGCGGACTCACCATTCCAATCTCTAACCTCGGCGAGTAACGCGGACCACTGCGGACTCTACGTTTGTATTCCTTTCCGTGGCATCTTACCGTCTCATGGGAAAGCAGAAGCGTGGAGGGCGCAAAGCTGCGTTCAGTAAACTCCAGGCCCAATACCAGGGGTACTCTAAACCCGGCCAAGGAGCATATTTTACAAACGAGTATTTAGAATCAATTAACTTTACTCGCAACACTAACCATAAATACAAATTAATTAAAACAGACTACGTAATTAAATGTTTAAAGGCTAAATTCATTCCAACAACAGATCTACAATTTAACTTTTATTTAAAAGTAGAACAACTTAAGAAGTAAGTAAGCTCATCAAATCGTTGGCCCGGATGCCTGACCAATTAGCCGTAGCTACGGTCAAAAAGAGGGCAAATTAATAAGTGTTTATTACCTGGACGTAACATACCTATTTTTTGTGACAGCGGTGGGATTGTAATAACAATTTCAACAAAAAAATGTTAATTGAGCATACTCCAAATAAAAAAACAGTTACCGAAATCCCACAAAAGAGTAAGAAGTCAGGAACCACGAACATCCAATCCTTAAACCCAGCCGATTCACAATCACCCGACGAAATGCCTTTGGGAAATTCACAAATTGTATCTCTTAAAGATGCAGTCGAAGTGGTTTCAGAATTCGACGGAGAAAAAATTCCCGTATATCAATTTATAGAAAGCTGCGAGGAAGCACTGGTAATGCTTCCCTCTAACGCCGAAATAAATATCGTTAAATTAATTCGGACGAAAATTATAGGGGAGGCTAAGAGATCAATTCAAGGTAACAAATTTGAAGCACTAAACGCGTTAACAAAATTCTTAAAGAGTCTATTTTCACCTGCAAGGACCGTAAACCAAGTGCGTCGCGAATTAGGAAGTTTAATTAGGTTAGAAAACAAAAATATAATAAAATACATAAATCGGGTTCGAGAAATTGGGGAACCATATCCTCGAGGCATATAAAAGCAATAACGACGGAGTTTTGTCAGACGCAGACAGAGCTTCAACAGAAAGCGAGTGTGTCGAAAGTTTTCTAGATGGTCTTAAACCAGATATACAGATACGAATGAAAAGGACGTACGAGACCCTCACAGACGCCGGGCAGACGCATCGAATATTGACAGAAAACAGACGGCAATCAAAGATCTGCGTAAAACGCAACCCAAAGATAAGGCTGCACCCCGCTACGGAACGGTAGGGTCAGTGTCAAGAGGGCCCACGGTATGCCAGATATGCGAGCGGCCCGGACATACTACCACCACTTGTTGGTATAGGCATCAGGGCGCCGGACCCTCGACGAACACTCATAAACATTCTAGTCTAATATCGAACGTAAACCTTTCTAATAAAAAAAATAATAATGATAAATCATGCCGATACTATAAAAAGGAGGGACACAGTATAGAAGAATGTAGGAAACGAGAATATAATAACAAAATGCGTAACCAGGGAAACTCAAGCAGTCTCCAGAGGATCGGGGCAACCCCGGAGATGCAACAAAAACAAGCCCCACACAAAACTCTTATAGTAACTCAAAACATACACACAGACGACTCCGAATAGCACACGTCAATTTAAGACGGCGTTGCCGACCCCCAACGATACAGATAGAGTCATCAGTCGTAAATTCCCCAGTGGAATTAATAGTCGATTCTGGTTCTGAAACAAATCTTGTAAAAAAGGCGTATGTCTGGTCAGAGTCTCAAATAGATCAGCCAGATATATTGGAGATGCATGGAATAACGGCGAACCTCGTAGAAACCCTAGGGTCTTTCTCAGTAGACATCTTAGGAAGTCCAGTCGTGTTCCATATTGTTGCAAATAATTTTCCGATTGAACAAGCTGGGGTATTAGGTAACGATTTCTTTCAAAAATACAAGGCCACGATTGATTACAAAGGACACTGTCTGTATTGGAAGGATAACAAAATTAAATTTTCAAATCCAGAAATAGTAACAATTCCAGCGCGATCTATTTCAACATTTTATATAAGAGTAAAGAACGAAGAAAATTCGGAAGGTTATCTACCAAAATTAAAAATCGGAGAAGACATTTATTTTGGAAGAGCACTCGTCACAAATACACAAGGCATCGCGTACACCAAAATCTACAGGGTGATTCAGAAAAAGTAACCCCCCCGCAGTATGCCGATAGCTGAGGTCATTTTAAGTACAATTACTTAGCGGTTTTCCAAAAATCTCAAAAGTTTATTAATGAGATGCAATTAAAGTAAAATAATAAGTGACCAATCGGGAGCACATACGCTTCCCGCGCCGGAAGTCGGCAAATGTTCAATGGAAACCGAGACCTCGGTCTGCGGCAACGTCGGACGGGATAGTAGTAGAATGACGCATGTCATTTATTCATTCGCATGGGTTTTTTTATGCGCGATCGAAGAAAATAATTGAAAGGTGATGTGCTCGTGATGTGTTTCAAAGTAAAAAAATGGGAATAAAATGTTAATAATACTTTAACCAGATGTAATTATTTATTATGTCTTAACCTTTAAACGTTCCAAATAGTGTTTGTAATTGTGTTTTGTTCTCTTTAAATAAATAATTGTACATTGAAATGTGTGGCACTCTATAACTGTTATCTCTATGATAATAATTAAAATGCAATGAATCTCCTAGGCCATGGTTCATTTAATATAGTATTTAATTATGATAAAAATTATGATGTGTTCATGACACAAATTATAGCGTATAAAAAGTCACAACTAGCGAATGCCTTTCGCCACTAGAAATGAGATATGTAGTAGGTATGCGTGACAAATGTCATATTTCGCACCTGACAATACAACTTGAAGCTTCAAATTATTAACGACAGCTTCATTAATATGAGGAGATGTTTTTACCTTTATAAGAAAAGTTAAGTAACACTTGATACATCGATGCATGGCAGAAGAGACTGCGATGCTACCAAAGGTGCCAAATCTGTCTGAAGCAGCTGCATTAGGACCAGAAGACGCTTCCATCAACATCTATAAGACTTTTCTATTATACTTTTCTTATAGCTACGCACGACAAAATCAATCGCCCTGCCCTGCCGATGCTGCTTGAGTCTCCAAATTGTTGGTGGTTAGTAAGTATAAGGTGATAGCGAGATGATAGTGAGGTGCGAGGAAAGTGAATTCAAGGTGAGCGGACGGCGAGAGTGAGGTGAGATCAAGGTGAGAGGAGCTTGTGATCAAGGAGAGAGCAAGTTAAGACGAAGGGCAATTTTCGTTGTCCCTGTAAATGTAGTAAAAAAAAAATCGGTCCAGTTACAAAATGTTATGCCGGTAACACGTAAATACTCGTAGCATATTACGGTTGACGGTATAATATTTTTAAGGGTTATTATTTGGAATCGTTCGCTTATAAGGAGTTGAATCTCGCGTTACTGAGATAAAAACCGATAATAGATGTTGATGGAAGCGTCTTCTGGTCCTAATGCAGCTGCTTCAGACAGATTTGGCACCTTTGGTAGCATCGCAGTCTCTTCTGCCATGCATCGATGTATCAAGTGTTACTTAACTTTTCTTATAAAGGTAAAAACATCTCCTCATATTAATGAAGCTGTCGTTAATAATTTGAAGCTTCAAGTTGTATTGTCAGGTGCGAAATATGACATTTGTCACGCATACCTACTACATATCTCATTTCTAGCGGCGAAAGGCATTCGCTAGTTGTGACTTTTTATACGCTATAATTTGTGTCATGAACACATCATAATTTTTATCATAATTAAATACTATATTAAATGAACCATGGCCTAGGAGATTCATTGCATTTTAATTATTATCATAGAGATAACAGTTATAGAGTGCCACACATTTCAATGTACAATTATTTATTTAAAGAGAACAAAACACAATTACAAACACTATTTGGAACGTTTAAAGGTTAAGACATAATAAATAATTACATCTGGTTAAAGTATTATTAACATTTTATTCCCATTTTTTCACTTTGGAACACATCACGAGCACATCACCTTTCAATTATTTTCTTCGATCGCGCATAAAAAAACCCATGCGAATGAACAAATGACATGCGTCATTCTACTATACTATCCCGTCCAACGTTGCCGCAGACCAAGGTCTCGGTTTCCATCGAACATTTGCCGACTTCCGGCGCGGGAAGCGTATGTGCTCCTGATTGGTCATTTATTATTTGACTTTAATTGCATCTCATTAATAAACTTTTGAGATTTTCGGAAAACCGCTAAGTAATTGTGCTTAAAATGACCTCAGCTATCGGCATACTGCGGGTCGGTCACTTTTTTTGAATCACCCTGTATATATAATGCTGTCACTATACTACCGTGAACAAATACAGAAACTAATTTACATCAACATGATTAAAAAGGTGAGTATGGAGACGAATCTTAAACAGTTCCAAACTAGAAGAAGAAGTGACATGCGATGGTAAGCTCTCCCAAAAATAAATGCCAGAGAGAGAAAATGCGTTCCTATAAGTAGTTGTGCGATGCTTTGGCACAGCAAAAGTCGATCGAGGTCTCCTTAACTGACGTTCAGGAGTATCCGTCGGATGACTGAATAGAGCCAATAAATATGTTGGTGCTTTCTGATGCAGAATGTTATACATTGAAATACCAAGAAAATACAGACGCCGCGATTTAACTGTAAGCCAACCAAGTTGTCACCTGTACGGAGTGATATGAGTATCGCATCGAAGATCGAAAACAAAACGTATACAGTAATTAATGAGACGTTCTAATTTTAAATTCAATTCTTCAGTCAGATTGTGATAAACTAAGCAGCAGTAGTCCAATAGCGGAAAAATTAAGGAAATTATTAATGAAGATCTTAATTCTTGAGAAAGAGCCATACGATGAGATTTTAGCCTATAGACAGCAAAGTGTACTTTTTGAGAGATATGTAAAACATGAGATTTCCAAGATAAATTACAGTGCATGATCACTCCTAGGTTCCTGGCTTCACTAATGAACGGAATATTCACCCCGTTTAAAAAAACCGGTGGTAACATTGAAAAATCAAATTCGCGTGTATACGCATTGCTACCAAACATAAGGACTTTTGATTTGGCGATGTTTAACTTTAGGCCGTTTGAAACTGCGTAGTTGGCAATAGCTTGAACGTCTTCGGTAATCAACCTTATACCTTCATTTATTTGAGACGGGAGGCAACTTACATATATTAGCGTATCGTCAGCAAATATCATATGCTGTGAGTATTGAAGAGTAGTGCTAATGTCATTAATATAAAGAGAGAAAAGTAGAGGACCTAGTACGGAACCTTGCGGTACGCCCGCTGTAGTAGGTAACCAAGAGGAGGAAGTCCCCTGGTCATCAATAACTTTTTGAGTTCTTCCAATCAAATATGAAAAAATCCAATCGAGAACTGGTTCCGCAAGGCCCACTTTTTGAATTTCGCAAGAAGTTGAAGGTGTGGTACCGTGTCAAATGCCTTACTAAAATCAAATAGGATGAGAATGCTAATTCGCATTTCATCTGTATTGCGCCTCACGTCGTCACACACACGTAGTAGTGCTGATTGAGTACTGTGGCCTTTACGATAACCTGATTGGCGTGGATCAAAAACTTGGTTCAGCTCAATCCAGTCAGTGATCTGCTTATGAACCAATCTCTCAAGCACTTTCGAAAGTTCACTAAGGTTGGCTATCGGCCTAGTATCAGACGGAGAAAGCGGTGTTTTGATCTTAGATAACGGTCGAAGAAAAGCTTTTTTCCAACACTGAGGAAACTTAGATGATTGCAAAGAGTGGTTGAACATAGCTGTTAGCAATGAGCACGAAACCTCGATAGACTTGTTTATTAGGAATAAAGAAATACCATCTGGACCTGCTGCATATGACTTTGAACAAGAGTTGGTAGAGATAATGGATCGTACTTGGTTGGACGTGATCTCCTCAAAGTTGAATAATAGGTGAATTGGTTGGATTAATAAACTCATCGTGCGAAACTCATCGTATGAACAAGGCGGCAATTGGCTAGATACAGCAGAATAAAACGAATTAAGCTCATCTGGTTGAAAGAAATTAAGTGGAGATGCAAAAGACGACTTGGCTAAACCCAGAGTCGCCAGCTTTTTCCACAATTTATTGGGATCTGTTATGGTTGACAATCTCTGAAGATGGTATTCATTTTTCGCATGTCTTAAGTCATTTTTAAGTCCGTCTCTATACTCCCTAAAGATTGCAAGGTCTAGTACGCTTCCAGATCGCCGTGCGCGCGTATACAATAAATTTCGCTGAGCTATGCGTGCTCTCAAATTTTGTGTGAGCCAGAGTGCTGGCGGGCGACGAACACAGAAAGTGCGTAATGGCGCAAATTTATTCAGAGACTCTAGAAATGCTCCAGACAAAAGATCAACTATCGTGTTTATATCATCAGGTATAGTACTCGAACTTCCACTCGAATTGGAGCTGAATCTCGAGTTAAAATCACTAAGTCCCTAAGTCACTAAGAGAGAGAGAGAGAGAGAGAGAAAGAGAGAGAGAGAGAGAGAGAGAGAGAGAGAGAGAGAGAGAGAGAGAGAGAGAGAGAGAGAGAGAGAGAGAGAGAGAGAGAGAGAGAGAGAGAGAGAGAGCTTGTTAAGGGAATATATCAAAGTCAGCCGCTTTGAAAATTCTCTAGTTAATTGTCTGATTGACTGTGGTTACTACTACTACTAGTACTCTAACAGCACAATCGTGGTCAGAGTGGTAAAGCGCTCATTGATAAGAAAATTGATAGAGTTTATATTGAAGCGTAGACCGTCGTTGCGTTCGCGGTGGGGGAGAACAAATTTACAGATCACCCTATGGGAACTTCCGACACAGGCGGTTGTTCGTAAAATTCGCGGTATGCTGTGCGAGTGTCATCAGCGCGATTTAGTTGACGCGTATAATATTGGATTGTTTGATAATCAAATAATTTTTGATTCGGTGGTGCGTGTTATTCGTCGACGCGGTTGGCTGAATGGAATGAATGGAATGAAATGAATTCTGCGGCTATAAACCTACAAACGGTCTTTTCATGGCAGGCCCCTCGAGAGAACCGGATGAAGCCGTCGCAGGCCCATCGCGACAATACAGTTCAAACGATGATACCAACGGCAAAACAGACAACGAGGAAGAAAAAGAAGAAGAAGAAGAAGAAGAGGAGGAGGAGGAGGAGGAGGAGGAGGAGGAAGACCCTGTAGATTCAGGTAAGTATTTAATAATACAACTACGCTGACAAAAATGAAAAAATTACGCGAATAATAATAGTAAAATGAAAAAAACAGGGTACGAGACGGACCCAAACGTTTTTCGCTTTGCACGATTCACTGTGCCGAGACCGCCGACAATCGAGTTGGTTTACGAAATGCGTCGGCGGTTCCCGGGTGCAGTCGACGGATTCGAGGACTAGAAGCAAATATGAGTTTGTAATTCTTATGTTACACGAATTATATACATAGTATATAGCTAGCGACAAACAAAAAATTAAATTAAATGAAATAAAAATTCTAATAAATGGTTTAATTATGCTTGCAGTTGGACAGACTGGCGATGGAAGGACTGCTGCACGGGGTGGTGATATTTTGCCTCCTGGTGAACGTTTCGGTATCGACAATGAGCAGAGACGCTATTTTCCACGCTTTAGGATGCAGGGTCGAGAGACAGATTTTTATTTTCGTCAGCCACCGGACGGTATCGATCATCTCACATGGTTCAAGGGAGGTGTACGAGATGTTCTCACACACCTTAACGAAGCGTGCGAAGGACATGATTATGTGGGTATGACACTGAGCGTACCGTCTTTCGTGCAAAGACCTATATGGTTACCATTTCGACCAGCTCGTGACATCGTTCCCGACGATATATGGCGACTAATTAATAGTGTAGCTCAGAGTGCGCGCGAATTTCGAATAGACGCTGGTACATGTAGAATGACGACATGTATAGTACGAGGCGTCGAAGGAGCTGGTGTGGGCACTAGGCGTACACACGAGTCTATAGCAAAAAAGTCAATTTTACGCATAAGTAATCGCGATAATTTGTGTCTACAACGATCCCTTGTCACTGCTCGAGCGCATGCCGAACGCGGTCAAATACGTGCGGGCGAGCTACACAGACGATGGTGTCAAATTCGGAACGGGCTTCGAGGTGCGCAATATACAGCAGAGATAGAGCTCACGCGTAATGCAGTGGTAACGACACCATCTAGGGGGTGTGGTGCGCGCGAAATTCAGCTCTTTCAGGAGTACTTGGTTCACGAGGGTATAGCGATTGTTGTTTATGAATTTCTCACCTTCGGAAAACGCGTTCCGGTTCTGTACGATGGGCGAAAATACGTACTCACCGCAACAGGTAAAATTAATCATACACTCTTTATTTTCTATTACGAGCGTTCTCATCACTATCAACCGATATTAAATCTCGCCGGTACGCTAGGTAGTCGAGGGTTCTGCACACAATGTAATTCCAAGTATATTCGAGTACTCGAGCATCGATGTAGCTATCAATGTGCTCGATGTAAATCCACTTATTGCAACGGAAATAGAGACTCTCAGTCTGAGTATTGCGCAGACTGTAATCGTTCGTTCTTTGGTGGTTTTTGCCTCGCTCATCCCAAGGGTGAGGGCTCCGCGGGTATCACGTCTCGTAAATATAGACGATACAGCGTCTGTAACGCATTGAAAATATGTAGAGGCTGCTCGCGTATGATTAAAACCACAGATAAAAAGATGCATGTATGTGGTATATCGTTTTGTATTACATGCAAACAAACGCAACCGACTACGCATGCGTGTTTTATAGCACCTCTTAAGAAACCAGAGGCGCAGACGGAGAAGAAAAAAGACAAGTCTTCCACGAGATTTTGATTTTATGATTTTGAGACGCAACAACACGAGCAATTGCATGATGATAAATCGACACGAATTCACGAGCTGAATTTATGTGTTGCACAATGCGTATGTATAGCATGTCTGGATATCACAGATATAGAGACCGATTGTGCTAACTGTGGTAAACGTGAATTCGTGTTTATCGATCATCCTGTTGGGGAGCTCGTGAAATTGGCAAAAATTTAAAAAGACCATCTGCATTGCCCATAATGCTAGAGGTTTCGACGCACAATTTATTCCACGGTATTTAATCGAGGTGCAAAAAAACACAGCTGCCCTCTCTGATTATGAATGGTACGAAGATTGTCTCGATGAAAATTGGCAATGTCGTTTTTCTCGATAGTCTAAACTATTTACACATGGCTCTTAGCCCTTTACCTAAAGCTTTTGGTTTCGCTGATGAGGTGGCAAAAGGAACATTTCCCCATTTATTCAACATATTGGAATATCAGAATTACTCAGGTCCTCTGCCGGCTTTGCATTTTTAGTCACCCGATACCATGTTCTCAGCGGATCGCGAGCGCTTTTTAAAATGGTATCAGGAAGAATCGAGTCGCGTCGATTATAAATTTGATTTTGCGACGCAATTTGTGCAATATTGTCGTATAGATGTTACGGTTTTGAGACGAGCGTGTTTAGCTTTTCGAGAGTTACTTATACGCTGCGGGAGCGTGTGCCCCTTTACAGAAGCATGCACGATAGCTTCAGCATGTATGAGAGAATTTCGAAATAATTTTCTACAGAAAGATCGCATTGCGGTGTTACCACCAGAGGGGTATCGCTGGGGCGATAAGCAGTCGCGTAAGGCTCGTATGGCTCGAGCGTGAGCGCAACTTTGTTATCGCTCATGCTGGACGCACGAGAGAGTATCGCCCTCCGACCAGCCTACCGGCAGTCGCCGATACTACGTGGATGCGGGGGTCCATCGCGTTCTTCAATTTCACGGCTGCTTTTGGCATGGTTGTCCGCGATGTTATCGCGTGAATAGAGATACTCAAACTAAATTCGGCGATACAATGGATGAGCGATACGAGCGTACCGTTCTTATTTCCGGGCGAATCAGATCGAAAGCGTACACTCTAACCGAATCATGGAAATGCGATTTTGACAGATTACTCGAGAATAACGAGGAAATGTCGATATACGTGAAAAATCACGCCATGGTCAAGCAGGCGCCTCTCGAACCACGCGATGCATTTCTTGGCGGTCGAACGGAAAATTTTGTAAGCTTGTACGACGTCGCGAATGGGGAGCAGATACGCTATGTGGATGTTTGCTCGCTGTATCCATGAAGTATCCTGTCTCGTGAAGTGTACCGTGGTGGCACCGCGCGATTTGTATATACCCGTACTGCCTGTTTGCATGCATGGGAAACTACTGTTCCCCTTGTGTAGAACATGCTGTACAGATATGGACACATCCGAGGTTTGTACACACGATGACACGACTGAGCGAGCGTTTGACGGCACATGGGTCGTGGACGAACTGAGAAAAGCTGTGTCGCTCGGATATAAGGTGACGTGTATGTATGAAATTTGGCAATACGTTGTTACGCAGTATGACTCGACAATGACGCGACGAGGCGGTCATTTTGCCGAGTACATCGATACATTCCTAAAAATAAAACAGGAGGCGAGTGAACCGCAAACAGAGTGTAACGATGACGAGGAAGCAATAGAGCGTTTTATAGCATTGTACAAGGAGTCTGAGGGTGTATATCTCGAGCGAAGTGCTTTGCAGCCAAATCCGGGTTTACGTTCACTCGCAAAATTGGCTCTCAATTAATTCTGGGGAAAGTTTGGTCAACGAGAGAATCTCACGAAAACCGTTATCGTTTTCATGCGCGCGGAGCTAATGAATTTACTAACGAGTCCGGAGATTGAGGTGACGGGGATGCTACCGGTTAATCACAAGATTATGTATGTAAACTATGTGAGCAACCGCGATGCTATCCAACCATCCCCGACATCAAATACCGTGATTGCAGCATACACGACGGCACAGGCACGCCTAAAATTATACAGTTATCTTGAGGGGCTCGGGTGACGAATATTGTACTGCGATACGGACTCCTGTATTTACGTGAGCCGCCCCGGTGGTAACGAGTATGAGCCGCCAATCGGTCAATTTCTAGGAGACCTTACGGATGCATTAAGCGAATACGGGCCTGGTAGTTATATAACTTCGTTCGTTTCGGGAGGAACAAAATTTTACGCATACCTTGTTCGTAAACCCGACGGTACGATTATTGAAAAATGTAAAGTAAAAGGTATCACGCTAAACTTTGCGAATAGCCGTCACGTAAATTATAACGCATTACGTTCTTTAGTGACAGGAGCAAGGAGCGTACCTATTATTTCAAAATTCGACGCTATTCGACGTACGGAATTTCATCATGTTGTAACGCGTAAAGAAACGAAATCATGCGAACCTGTTAACACGAAGCGAAAGCGGCACGGGATGTACTCTACTGTACCGTACGGCTATTGTGAAATACGCTAACTAATATAACGCAAAAAAGTAAATAGTTTTATGGTTGAATTCGTGATATTTAAAAATAATCTTTTTGTCTAATTTCATGTATCATATTCACTGTGTACAATAAATTTAAAAAAAAAAATTGATTTATTATGTATAAAACCGTTGTCGGCTCGTTCTTTTTGTGCTGCTATTCGTAGCAGTAGCTGCTATCTCTCTACCGTTCCCTTTTGTTCTGACTTTCTTATCGTTGATTCCTTTTGTCCCGTCTTTCTTATCGAGTGTTTCCTTTTGTTCTGACTTTCTCGTGCTACACCGTGGATATAATATTGCTGTTTAGAATTTGATGATTCGTAAAATTTGCATATAGAGATGTATGCATAGTGAAATAAAAATATTGCTTTATGTGTGAGAAATATAAAAACTATCGTTATTTAATTTAAATACGGCGTAAACACCAGCTTATACCGCGGGCCCGCGCCTCATCAGCTCTTTAAGCCCGCGAAAATAGCTGATGCTGCGGGGTCGCCGCCACCGCCGCCGCAGCCGCCGCCGCGGTATAAGCTTATTTAAGAGTCTGCTGATTGATTTTGATAGACACTCATCGATATGGATACACGTTGGAAACATCCATGGACAGCTGTCACAAGCGGTCCTACGGGTTGTGGTAAAACATATTTTGTAAAACAATTCTTTAAATACATCCGCGAAATGACGGATGTCCCGTTCGAGCGTATACATTTTTATTACGCAGAGTGGCAGTCCGGGTATTCAGAGTACAGTGATAAAATCGAATTTCGCGAGGGTTTACCGCAAGCAGTAGACTACTCGAATGATACAAGACCTAAACTTGTGGTCATTGACGATCTAATGCGCGAGGCATCCAACAATACTGTGGTCGATCTTTTCACCAAGGGTAGCCATCATAAAAATCTTAGTGTCATCTTCATCACGCAAAATCTCTTCCATCAGGGTCACGGGCAGCGCGATATCTCCTTAAACGCTAATTATATCGTTGTCTTTAAAAATCCGCGAGATCGCGCGCAAATTCAGCACCTAGCCCGTCAGGTATGTCCCGAGAACCCGCGATTTTTGCAGGAGGTATATTTCGATGCAACAGCCGCACCGCACGGTTATCGATTATTCGACTTGAGACAATCGACGCCTAATAATTGTCGATTTCACGCCTGTATATTTCCCGATGACCAATACCATTACGTTTACGTGCCTCAAAAAGCAATAAAAGTTCGCGATGCGTCGCGCGATGTACCAGTAATGCGCTTGTAATGGCGATGCGCGGACCTTTCGATAAAAAGCAAATAATTATATTGCAAGCGCTGTGATATCTGAAGCAAGAGCAACGACGTGCAATTTTGCGCAAAGGAGATGTAACGCTCGTACGCTGTATATGCGAGTGTGCTCTAAACGTTTTACAGGGAAACGTGAGTCTGAACAACGTGCAAAAGAATCATCTTCGGAGGCACGCGACAATTCTTCGACGACTAGCCGCCAAAAGGGGGAATTGGAGCGGTAAGAGGAAGATCATCGTCGAGCACTGTATCGGATTTCTCAAGTTGCTTCTTGTGCCTGTCTTGGCCTACACGAGACATGGAATATGCCAGAAAGATGGTACTTATTCCTCATCATAACATACATCGTCTCGCTGGACTCGCCACTACTACTGCTACTACTTCTACTACTACTAGTGCAGACCCGTTGCCATCCGTACAGACTACCGGTACGCCATTATCGCGCCTCGACTCTGAGCTGAGTGAAATTCTGAACTCTCACTCTTACAACAGCGAAAGAGAGAAATGGATAGCGTACCAGCAGGTTTTACAGCGTTATCTTCACATGGTCGAGTACGATAATGCAGTACCGAATATTTCATCAAAACGAAAAATAGCAATACTCGATAGCCACGAGAATAAATCCGACGACGTTTTAATGAACAAAGTTAAATCTTGACTCAATGACACACTTATTATCGATAGCGTACCAAAAAAATTTTAATTTAAAGTAATATCGTTGCTTCGCAATTTGCATCGCAGCGCCGTTGGTAAAAAAATGACATGGGATCGTAACAGTGTTGTTTCCATAGACGGCGAAAGAATTTCAAATTCCAATATCGTTGATCTTGTTAACGATGCTATGCGAGCTAGAAAATGCGAGAAACTCATCGGACGATCTCACTTTGCCAAACTCCTGCGATCGATACAGATGCCACGCGAATTTATCGGCAATCCCGAGTTACTACACGAGCCTACACCTACATCATCCTCGACACCACAGCGGCGTCTTATTTTATCGCGCGATAACGATAGTAGCAGCAGCAACAGCAGCAACAGTAGCAACAACAACAACAACAACGAGGCCAAGACCGCATACTCAAACAGAGAATTAATGCTCACGGCTGAAAAAGACATCATCGAGGGGCAAGAGGGGGATGAAGAAGAGGACGAACAATTGCGAAACATCGCACAAGCAGAATATCGACCCCCCACACAGTTAGAAAAGAAAAAGAAAAAGAATCCATTTAACTGGTCATCGCTAAAATTATGAACATTCTTCAAAAAATTTATTATGACACCGCTCATCCTGCTTCCGATTCTCGAGCGAAAAATTTGGCCCAGGTGGATGGAAGAGTAGCGCGAAAAAATGTTTTATCATGTCTCGAGACACAGGATTCAAATAACATGCATCGTCTCGTGCGACGAGGATTTCCCCGTCGTACGTACAGCGTGAGTAATATAGACGATGTATGGGAGCCTGATTTAGCTGATCTTCGTTCGATAGCCACGTACAACGATGGGTACGCGTATCTGCTTGTTGTTATCGATGTGTTGACCAAATACGCGTGGGTCGAGGCTTTGCGTGACAAAACGAGCACAAACGTGGCCCGCGGTCTCACACGCATACTCACACGCAGTAACAATCGTCGCCCGCAGCAATTGCAAACTGATCGAGGCAAAGAATTTATCGGCGCTCCGTTTCAGCAAATTCTCAAGAAAAAGAATATCGATTTTCGGGCTGCTCGTAACCCTGATATAAGAACCTCGATTGCCGAACGCTTCAATCGAACAATGAAAGAGCGAATGTGGGGCTACTTTACATACACGCGAAATAAGCGTTACATCGATGTTTTACAAAATTTTTTATATGCTTATAATCACACTAGACACAGCGGAACGCGTATTCCTCCAAGCGAAGTAACCCTCGAAAATGCCTCTATAGCCCGAGACAATTTAGCACGGCGTTACGAGCGTAACGCGAAAAAATTAAAAAGCCTGAGTACAGCGTCGGTGACTTGGTACGTATCAGTACAGCTAAAGCAGCTTTCGTGAAAGGATATGAGCGTGGTTGGAATAACGAATTATTCAAGATTCAATGAATATCAGTGAATCGAGAACCATTCGTGTATATTTTACACGATCTGAATAACGAGACTATCGACGGTATTTTCTACGAGGCAGAATTATCACGAGTACGAGTGCCTCCGTCATCTGAGAAGACGAAAGAGAAGAAGAGGACAAAGAGGAAGAACGCTCGGAATCATCGTCCCTGATAAATATGAGTTCCAAGGATAGCTCTTTCTTTGTCGTACTACCGAGCAACAGTAGTATGCAGTATTTTCCGTATAATACGACGACGAAATTTATTACAAAACTACCGCGTCAAGTACGCTTGCACGGAGAATGGTCTGTTTCTCTTGTGGAAATTGCTTATCCGATGACTTTTTTACATGTTCCTACTGTAGGAAATCTCATAACTTTTGAAGATGGTGATTATGATTTATCGGGTTAAAATCTTTTAACACGGAGACGCGCTGATAGAGACCAAGTAGCACCTGGTGTATATCGCTCTATAGACGCTCTTTTGAAGAGTATAAATAAGTAACCTCACGTGGCCGGTCATTTGCGCTTCAAATCGCTTCCGAGCGGGCAGGTCGTAGTGACACGCGTATGCGACGATCTACGCTACCACGACTTTCGCGTATCGCCTGCTATCGCGAGACTACTAGGATTCTCGGAAGAGGCCTGTAGGTCAGTAATGATAGAACCGCATTGCGAATACACAGGGTCGAGGCCTGCATCTCTCACCGGTGCTATACCGGGCAGCATGTTTCTATAGACAGATATCTGCGAGAGCTATATTACAGGCGATGTACAAACACCCCTCTTACGAGTTGTTCCCATTGATACTGATGACTGTCCGTATGGTTCGATAAAAATTCAATCGTTTTCAACGCCACGATATATACCTCTCTTGCGCAATAATTTACACACCATCGAGATCGATATAAGAGACGAATTTGGGGATCCTATACCATTCGAGCAGGGAACGTTGACTGTAACACTACATTTCTCAAGGTCCCACGATTGATTATACCACTATGGATGTCATTGACAGTGTGCAGCACGGATGGGGTCGTCGCGGGTACGGTGGCATTAGCCATGTTTATATCGGAACACCTAATCAACGAGGACACGGTATCGGCAGCTTTCTCGGGGGCCTGTTTCGTCGAGTGTTACCACTTTTAAAGAAGGGCGCTAAAGCAGTTGGAAAACAGGCGTTGCGCGCTGGTGTAAACGTAGCCGGTGATATCCTCGATAGAAATATAGCTGTAAAAGATGCTATTCGCGAGAGAGCGCGAGAATCGGGCAGTAATCTCAAACGCAAATCCTCTGAAAAAATTAACACTCTCATGCGGGGTTCTGGTTATAAAAAGCGCAAAATTTCACGAACTCCTCATTCATGGAACGAACGTAAACCACGACGTATCTCCCGTAAAAATGAAAGTGTAATAAAGAGAAAAGTAATAAAGAAGAAGAAGAATAATAAGAACAATAAGAAGAAGAAGACTCGTCAACGAACAGTTGCAGATATTTTTGGATAGCTGAAACAAGGTGGCTTTTCTACATGCGCACTCGTGCGAGTGTCTTAAATCGGAACTTGAATTATTATCACTCCCACCGACGCAAACTACTATCGAAGGCTCCAATTAGGTGTATTACAAACCAATATCTTCGCTAACACATGATTCACCAATTGAATTTGTTATTCCTGGACAGGGTGATGAGTATATCGATCTCGCGCATACTATGCTTAGTCTGAGAGTGAAAATAACATCTCCTACTACTACGGAAATTGCCGCGGGCACATCGTCGAAAGTAAGTGCCGGCTCTGTAAACAATCTCTTGCATTCTATATTTAATCAGGTGGATGTATACCTGAATCAAAAATTAGTTTCACCTCCAAATAATGCCTACGCTTATCGAGCGTACATAGAAAAACTTTTGAATTACGATCCAGCAGCAAAATTCGCATCTCACGAGCGTTCTCTGGTACGACGATACCCCTGGAAAAATGGATGATATAATATCGGAAAATACGGGTCTTGTGAAGAGAAACAATTTTTAAATGTCGAAAAAACTGTTGACTTGCTCGGTCATCTGCATTGCGATATATTCAATCAGGAGCGGTTCCTATTAAACGGCGTCGAGATGCGACTACGGTTGGTGCTGCCTAGAGATTCAATTTGTCTTGTGGGGGATACAAAGAATGGTCAATGCGGCTTAAAGATTCTCGAGGCATCGCTTCTCGTTCGTAGAACAAAAATAACTCCTGGTGTGCTGCTCTCGCATGCTAGAACTATGGCAAAATCTACGGCTAAATATCCTCTTACGAGAGTCGAGGTAAAAGCCGTTTCAATACACTCTGGTGTTCATGGAGAGGCTATCGATAATATCGTGTTAGGTCAATTGCCGAAGCCTATAATTATCGGTTTTGTCGATAACAAGGCATTTTCCAGCGACTTCTAAATTATCTCTCGTTGTATGTAGATGGTGCTCAAATACCGTCAAAACCGTTACAACCTGATTTCACGAAAAATCATCTATATGTGGATGCTTTTCAAACGTTGTTTTCGGGAACTGGAATACATTTCTTGAACGACGGTAATTCGATCGAGTGCGATAATTATCGCGATGGATACTGTCTGTTTGCTTTTGATTTGACACCCGATCTTTCGGCGAACAGCAATACACATTGGAATTTAATAAAGCACGGTAGTGTGAGAATAGAGGTACACTTCGAGGATGCGCTTGCTTCAACGATAAATTGTGTAGTCTACGCGGAATATGATAATGTCCTTGAAATTGATGCCTCTTGGCAAGTAATGGTGGATTTTACCGGAGAAGCGAAAAATGTGCTGATATCGGCATAAAATTATTTCGTGTTAAGAGACGTAGAAGTGTGTCTGTGAGTAACTAATCAGTCGAACTCGAGCATCTGTACGGATTAGACGTGAAAATGGTTATAGTCGTGGATATACAGGGAATGCGTGGTAAGGACTCGGAATTTATTCCGAAAGAAATTGCCGTGGTAGCAGTGGATAGACCGTACTCTGCTCATTGGATCGTCGCACCGCCGCGGCGGCACCAGTTCAAACGTCCAATGATTCAAAACCAAGGCCGACCGGTACGTCTTACGACGCACAGTAGACGCAGAGCCCGAAATCGTGGCAGAAAAGTCAGAAAAAAATTTTTACAATCGGGATATTTGAGCAGGCAGTCAGGTAGAGGACTAATGGCTGCGTTAAATTGTAAAAGGGGAACCTTTTTCACCGTATACCTTCGTCGCTGCGTCAGTTGGAAGTTAGCCTTCGAGACGAGTGTTCGCATCGCGCGCTGAACGAGCGAAAACTACCGTGACTTATAAAATCGATAACTTTAAAGTGAAGTGTTTTAAATCAATCCGGAGACATGGATACGACTTCTGGAGGTATGTAGAAGATATTTTTACATTGGTTGAGTTTAAAATAAATATGTAAATTATTGAAGTGTAGTATAAACTACTGCATAAATAAAGTGAAAGAATTTTGTAAACTTATATTTTCAACTATCCGAAAAGTTATACTTTCTGCCATATTCTGCGACAGCCAATGTCTAGGCCTTTAGTTTATTATATAAGCTTGCGAAATTAACAGGAATTAGCTGCCTAGAGCTGCCTAACTTTGTCTGTTATGGTTTTTGGCAACGTAAAACAGGTGGTTGCCGACCGTGCACGCGCGCGCGGCGCCATACGCCATGCCATGGGGCCATTGAACAGCTGCTACTTGAGCAATAGGACTATATCCATACATATACCATATATAATATATATATATATACATATATATATACAAAATACAAATTCAAGTAAATCATTTATATATCTATTTTTGTAGACATACAACAATACATATATATGTAAGTATATACTAAAGTATCAGGAGTACAAATTGAAAATGCGGGATTTTTTTCTATTTTTGAACGTTTATTCTGAAAAAATGGTAACAAATGAATTATTCAAAGTATTGTCCATCGCTAGCCACAACTTTTTCCCATCTTTCTGGCAATTTACGGATACCGTCGCGAAAAAATTCGGCCGGCTTGGCTGCTATCCAGTCATCGACCCATTTTTGGGCTTCTTCGTAAGAATGGAAGCGCTGGTCAGCTAGGCCATGTGTCATCGATCGGAAAAGGTGGTAATCGGAAGGAGCAATATCTGGGCTATACGGCGGGTGGGGTAAGACTTCCCATTTCAGCGTTTGTAGGTATGTTTTGACCGGCGCTGCAACATGTGGCCGAGCGTTGTCATGTTGCAAAATTACTTTGTCGTGTCTTTGCTCGTATTGTGGCCGTTTTTCTTTGAGTGCGCGGCTCAAACGCATCAATTGAGTTCGGTATAGTGCTCCTGTGATGGTTTCGTTCGATTTCAATAGCTCATAATACACCACACCCAGCTGGTCCCACCAAATACAGAGCATGAGCTTGGCGTCGTGAATATTTGGTTTGGCCGTCGATGATGATGCATGGCCGGGGTAACCATATGATTTTTTGCGCTTCGGGTTATCGTAATGGATCC
The DNA here is from genome assembly GCA_963942595.1 of Cylloceria caligata. Classification (NCBI taxonomy): domain Eukaryota; kingdom Metazoa; phylum Arthropoda; class Insecta; order Hymenoptera; family Ichneumonidae; genus Cylloceria; species Cylloceria caligata. The sequence continues at coordinate 27,858,898 of OZ012705.1, read as the reverse complement.
ACTTTTCATCACCAGTGACAATGCGATGCAAAAAACCCTTCCGTTTTTGCCGTTCGAGCAGCAGTTCGCATGCAAAAAAACGGCGCTCGACGTCTCTCGGCTTCAGCTCATACGGCACCCAATGTCCTTGCTTTTGGATCATTCCGAGGGCTTTTATACGATGGGAAATGGCTTGCTGTGTCACTCCCAATGAATCTGCGTGCTCTTGTTGAGTTTGACACGAGTCTTCATTGAGTATTGCCTCCAATTCAGCATTCTCAAACTTTTTCACTTGGCCCGGCCGCTCTTTGTCCTCAACGTCAAAATCACCACTTCTAAACCGCACAAACCATCTCTCGCACGTTGAAACCGATGGAACATGACTCGGATAAGCCTCGGAGACCAATCGATGTGCTTCAGCAGCACTTTTCTTCAAATTAAAGAAGTAAATTAAAACTTCCCGCAAATGCTGTTTTGTTGGCACGAAACTCGACATATTGAGAGCTCAAAAAAACTATGAATTTGACACTGCGACAAATTGACACATACTGAAAATTAAAGCTATAAGACGTAGCTTTGACATGAACATAGTCACAGTACTGCCTGATGCGTATAGCGTTAGTAACGCCATCTGTTATCAAACCCGCATTTTCAATTTGTACCCCTGATAATTAATTTGAATCGTCACATTTTATTTATATTTGATACATTTTTATTATATATATAGGTATATATGGGGCATTCCACGCCAAATCGGACAGTTCAATTTTTTTTCCCTTGATTTTGTCATATTTTCATGTACTCATCAAAAATCGGCTTCTGGTACATTTTGAGATGTTTTTGGTCACCCGTTCAAAAAATATTTGTTTATGTTTTTTTGCTCATAACTTCTTTCATAATAGTCTAAATTCAATTTTTTTTTCATAACTGTTGTTTTTTATGTACTTTTCAAAAAAAAATACGAATAATTATTGCGGCTACTTATTTGTTACAATAATTAAAATTCATTAAAATTTTGATCTGATCCTTCAACACAAATTCTATACAATTTTATGTCTTTATTACAGGGTCCCATTACGAAGGAGTACATTTGACGAGGAAAGAATTATATCTTATTATAAAGGATAATTTGAACGATAATTTCGCTACGTTATTGTTTGGCTTTCTGATTCGCAATCAGTCACTTTCACAACCCGCGTATATCAATTTTGTTCGATTCAATTATAATAATTAAAATTCAAATAACTAATGCAAGTTATATATCATTGTATACGAAAACGTCATACTAAATAAGTAAATTATTTCATCCTTTTTTGAGTGGTACGGCAGGAGGGAGTTTTTTTGAAAATTTTTAATTTTTTTTAACATACTTGTCCGCCATATTGGATCAGCCATTTTGTTTACAATAATTTGGCTTTCGGATTCGTAAAGAGCGACCCTCAAAACCCACATATAGCAGTTTTTGTCAAGATCGGACACCTTTTTAACATTCATGTCCGCCATATTAGATCGGCCATTTTGTTTACAATAATTTGGCTTTCGGATTCGTAATAAGCGACCCTAAAAACCCGCATATACCAATTTTTGTCAAGATCGGACACCTTTTTAACATCCATGTCCGCCATATTGGATCGGCCATTTTGTTTACAATAATTTAGCTTTCAGATTCGTAATCAGCGACCTTAAAAACCCCTGCATACCAATTTTCATTCCGATCGGAGGTTATTTGTATTTACTGCCACGATTTCGGGCTCTGCGTCCACTGTGCGCCGTGTCACTTTGCCGAATTACCACAGCATTCGAGAAACCAGAACAATTTTCTCTTGAAATATTTTCACGGTCTGTAATGGTACGAGGGCGATGTGAGCTATAAACAAGCATACTCTAGCTTGCGTGAAATTTCGCGAAAATCAAGACGCATCTATACACGCGGTCACGAGAACGCTATACTTCTTCGCGATATCACGAGTCATGAAATTTCCAACCTGGAGGATAAGGAGGGCGCCCCATCGTACACATTTATGCCGAAATCTTTACGAAAATGCTTCAGACACGCTATGATAAACGATACAGCGTCTTCGCATTGTGCAATGCGCCAGGCTCTCCAAATAAAAAATTGGCTTCGCGAGCACCCATTAAAAGGAGAATCATACATGGATGTTTGGTCAGCAGACGAAGAGGAAGAGAATAAGAAAGAGGAGAAATCTTCATCATGTAGTCGTGACACGATCGATGATGCTGTGAAATAAATTTTGCATATATAAACGTCTTTCAAAGCGTATCGGTCATCATTTAATCATTGCCTATGTGTTCAGCATGAACACTAGACAAATCTACGAGAGTCTGCAGTATCTACCATTTTCAACCGTTGGCGTCTACCCGGCTGACAGAATTCCTCGAGTATGGTCGTTACCGGCTGGACTCGTAGTTAACACGGATAACCACGACGGACCTGGAGAGCATTGGATCGCTATGTACGTTAACCATCATGGAATAGGAATGTATTTTGATAGCTACGGGCTACCACCGGTTATACCGCAACATCTCGCACGACTACGAAGAAACTGCAAGTTCTATCGGTACGGCCTCAAGCAGCTACAGAGTAATACGTCGGATGTGTGTGGACAATTTTGCATCGTATTCCTACATCTTATGTCGTGCGGCTTCACCATGTCGCGATTTAATAATCTCTTTAGCGATAATGTAATGAAAAACGACAGATTAGTGCGTGAATATTACAATGCTTTTGCCTCTCGACGATCAGACAGTGATAAAAATAAATTTAACGGCGGAGGAGTCTCCGAGCGAAGATTACCGTGTTTGCAGGGATGTTGCATATGACGGTAAATATATGTACAGTGATTCAAATAAAATATTGATTAATTACAAACAAATACATCGGTTTACTGTGTCTCTTATTTTATAATTATAGATAAATTATAATCGAGGTTTCTCGCGGCACGGGATCATATTCTGCGTCTTTTACAGCAGAGCATTCGCTTCACGATAAGCACAGCGCAAAGCGGTACGCACGTGCAAAACCGCTGACATTGCATTCAAAGCGCTGCACACCTACTTATGATTCAGAGGGGCGTTTGTTATTTTCAAATGCTGTGATCACCGCCCGCATCATCCGGAGCATTCAGTCTGTCTTTAGCAGTGCACAACGGCGGTATAAATAAAACTCAAAATGTATCCCCGATATGTAGATGGCGAACTACCCGAAGCTTTTGTGTGTCGTGTAATATGTGATAGTAGTGACAATACAGTGTGTCTGCGGATGGATAAAATGTGCGTAGGATTATCCGAGTTGGAGGACGAATTGGACACATTATATATTGGTGGACTTGCCGAGAGGAGTATATTTAAATTTGAGGAATTCAACGTTGGTGCGGCTTGTGTGGTTGTGCGGCATCAAAGAGCTATGCGCGGTGAGATCGTCGACATGGACGATGACGGGTGCTGCGAGGTGCTTCTTGTCGATATCGATGAATCGATATACGTCGATTGGCAGCAACTATTTCACCCCGAGCCGCCGATTAGTGTGTTACCGGCGTTGCTCGTGAGGTGTACGGTATTCGACCTCGATAATTTAATTGACGAGGACGGATATCTAGATCGGATCGATGAAATGCGCGGTAATGATACGCTTATCGGGATGCGCATGCGTACCCCTGACGGTGCCCGCGCTCCATGGGTGCGGGTAATTCGCATTACCCGGGCGCGTAGCTGTGGTTTTTGAGTGAGTGAGTGAGTGAGAGAGAGAGAGAGAGAGAGAGAGAGAGAGAGAGAGAGAGAGAGAGAGAGAGAGAGAGAGCGTGTGTGTGCATATGTGTGTGCCATGGAATATTGGAATAAATATTGTGCCCGTCACCCTGGAGAGTCGTCGCAGATGCCGTCAAGACAAGGGTGAGTTAAAAATTTTATTCCAAGCATGTGTACACCTTTGCTCCATCCTGCTCTTATCTCTACTCTTCCTTGTTCACCAAGGTGACCACACCACCTCACTTTACCATCTCCACGTTACCGACACTGGTCAAGCAGAGTGGGTAGTGCGGCGGTGGAATAGTGCGGTGGTGGGAGTAGCCGCGTGGTGGGGGAAGGAGTGGGGATAGAAGTGGGATGAAGAAAAGGTGTACACATACTACTGACGAAATAATGTTAAAATAGTCGCCGGAATTACCGAATTTCAATGCACCATCCTAGTAATCAGTGGCCGGATACCGTAAAATGACATGTTACGAAATTATTTACGTTTCTAATAAACCTTACTCTCACACACCTTGAAGTCTCATATTAATTAGTACTGTGTCTGAGCCCGAATTTCCCACGACAAATTAAAATAATTGTGAACGATAAAAATTACCGTTACATTTGGCGCCCAACGTGGGGCTCAACATAGCTAAGAAAGACTGCGGTGGTGAGATAGGGCGCGCGTAGAGTACATTAATTTGGTAGAATTTAAAGCATGGATACAGATGGGAAAGTGAATATCTCGACTGAGCTGCAAGAATTGAGAATGATGGAAAGCCTGGAGGAACAGCATCTGCATGAGGGGGGTGCTGAAGGCGGTCTAGCATATGTATGGGAGTCAACGACAGCTGAAAATTTGTTGGATGACAGCCGGCGAATTGATAGAAGGAAAATCCAGCGTTTTTCCGAGATTATACCGATCGAGCAGAGCGAGGATTGAGTAGAAGAGGACGCGAATAATCCGATAAACAGGGGAGTCGGCAGTACGCCAAGGCTTATCAACAGAACTGTAGTTATTCCACCGGATCCAATTCGTGTAGGGGATTTAATGAAGTTCTTGCAGGAGAAGCACGAGGAGGTGATAAAGTTACAGCAAAAGATGGAGGAGTAGATAGACAAAAAGCACGAGGAAGTGATAAGGTTACAGCAGGAGATAAAAGACGAGTGTTTAAACAGGATATCGGTTTTAAGAGAAGCGACGAAGGACGCACTGGAAGGGGAGATTTCGGCGGTGGAGTGCCGAACGGATAGAAAATTTAAGAGGCCCGGGAAAGCATATTGGAGAATCAAAACATCACAAACAATTACATACAACAACAGGTTGCCGGTCAGAAGGTGACTGTGGAGAAACTAGAAAGAAGGACACAGGAAATGATGGCTGAAATTCGTGCAGCACAAGAAATTACTGAGGACCAAAACAAAAGGATTGAAAAATTAGAAGAGTCGACGCGAAGAACCAATACATCGATAAATTTCGGGCAGACTATTGGAGGAGGTCTCAATGTAACACGATTATATACGACGGCCCAGAAACCACTGACATATAATGGCGATGGAAAAGAAAGACCGATGAGATTTTTGAAAGAATTTCGAAAATTTTGTATCGCAGGAGGGATCGAAGATACTGAGATTCGGCACGCTATCGGGACTGCATTAAAAGGGGTTGCAAACGATTGGTGGCTCGTGGTGGAGGGAGCTGTACACGAACTTCAAACTTTTAAAGAAAAATTTCGTTCAAGATATTGGGCTCGTGACATGCAGGATAAGGTCAAGAAGAATTTGGAATTCGGATCATTTTATACAGGAGGTCAGACGTTAAAACGAGCTGAATATGCGACTCGTGTCATCGGTAACGCTCGGGATTTGAGCGAAAAATTAAGCGACGAGGATATCATACGTCGTCTCGCGAAGCACTTCGACAATGAGGTGCGGAGTGCCATGAGAGTGGGCCAAATCTGTGATATCGATGAATTTTTGAAGTTGCTGGAGAGCACGGACGTGGCCGGTCCATTGAATTACAAGAGAGTGGCAGGTCGGACCGGGGGATACGCGGTACAGGAGCCGCAGAGGTATTATGATAAAGGAGCGGCACGCAAGCAGACGGCGCGTCCATACTTTCGATATGAAAATCGAGAAAATGCTGCGAACAATGGCAGCAACGGTGGTCCATCGTCACCGGGACGCCAGAATGGTCGGGGAGAAAGACCGCCATGGCAAAGCAACGAGCCATGGCCGCCATCAAGACCAGCTTGGCAGGAGAATAGAACAGGACCATTTTGGAAGAACGGAGCGCAACGTTAAAACACGAAGGTAGGAAAAGCACGAGGCAACGAATGAACGCGAGGAAGAGAGAGAAGAAGAGAATGAAGAATCAGCGAAGGAAGGAGGAATAATACAGGAGTAACGAACAGGCAGTGAAGGAAGATGGAGGGGAGGACACCGAACGGCGAGGGCAGGCTGAATCAGGGGAAATCAGAGTTCAGGAAGACGATGAAGGTGCATCTAATAATAATAAAAATATGCGGCCAGAAATCGTTGCCGGGGTTCAGAAAGTACCCGATCTCAGAGGGGCAGCACCGGGGAAGGTGGATGGAGGCGAAGAAAAGAAAATGACATGTTCAGTACTTATGAAAAATCCACGGGAATTTTTATATGAGGAGGTAGAAAGTGTACCGAGTAAATGGTATGATGAGAAACACCCAGGGTGCCCCGAAATACCGATCACGGTGGCTGGAATATCGAAAATGAGTTTAATAGACAGTGGTAGCAAGGTGTCGTGGGTCTCGGAAATGTTTTTCAAGGAAAATGAAGAATAATTGAAAAATTGCCCGATGCTACCAGTGACGTCAACGCAGGTGGTCGGCGCGTTTGGTGGGGAGACTGCTCGGATTAATAAAGAAATGATGGTGAATATGGAAGCGTATGGGACGAGTAGTGATCTGCAGGTACTGGTCGTGCCAAAATTGGTGAGACCGGTGTTGATTGGTATCGACGGTATGTTGGCGTTGAGGATATCAATAGACGCTCAACAGAGGACCGAGTTATTGGAGAATTGAAGGATGGGAGATGGCAACACATAGACCCGAAGAATTTTCGTTCAGTCGTACCGAGTAAGATGTGTGCCGGCGTGGTGTTAAAGGATAACCCTGAGGCAGAAGAGAACATCAGCCTGACAAAGGAGGAATTCGAGGAGAAGATGGAGGAGTGCTAGGATCTGAGGCCGGAGATAAAGCAGCGTTTCAAGAGGATCGTCGAAGAAAGGAAAGAGATTTTTTATAAGATACCAGGGAGAATGACGGAATATGAGCACCGACTGTTGCTAAAGGATCCGAAACCGTATTTCCACCGTTAATATCCCGTCTCATTGACCCAACGGGAGAGGGTGCAGAGGGAGATTGAGAGAATGCTCGGAATGGGAATTATACAAAAATCGGAAAGTGTCTATATAAATCCACTGATGCCTGTAACGAAGAGCGATAATTCCGTCCGCCTCTGTCTGGATGCCCGTGAACTGAACAATTATTTAATAAATGATTACAATAATGCACCACTAATCGAGGAAATTTTTCAACGATGCGGTGGAAATACAATAATGTCAACGCTGGATTTAACTAGTAGCTTCTGGCAGATACCCCTTCATCCGGAATCGCGAAAATATACAGCATTTTAAAACAACGGGAAGTGTTATGAATTTACCGTTACGCCGTTCGGTTTGAAGACTAGCACGGCGAGTTTGATAAGAGCCCTCGATGTCGTTCTTAAGGGTCTGAATTTTGTTATTAATTTCGTCGATGGCTTATTAGTCATGTCAACATCACATAAGGAATACCTCGACCATTTACAAAAATTATTTGAGAGATTTCATCAGCATGGGGTGACTCTGAAATTCAGTAAATCACATTTTTTCCGGAAGGAAGTGATTTTTCTCGGGCATATTCTTACAAGGGAAGGACTGAAACCGGACCCCGAGAAAATAAGGGCAATTCATGAATATCCGCAGCCCTGTATGATAAAACAATTAAGAGGCTTTCTCGGACTTATACATTTTTACACTAAATTCACGAATCGCCACGCGCATGAGACGGCACCACTATTAAATCTGCTAAAGAAGGGTATACAGTGGAAGTGGGATGAGGCCATGGAGATGACATTTATAAAGGTGAAAAATTTATTTTGTAAGGAAGTGATACTCAGGTTTCCGGATACACGAAAGCCATACACTCTCACAACGGATGCGAGTGGATACGCGCTTGGGGCGATCTTGTCGCAAGAAGATGGGGACGGAGAAGTAAAGGTGGTAACATTTGCAAGTAGAACACTGAAAGGGGCAGAGATAGCGTATATGACCACTGAAAAAGAATTGTTAGCAATTGTGTGGGCGTTACAAAAATTCAGGACGCATCTAAAAGGAGCCCGGGTACGAATAAAGATGGACCACAAAGCTTTAATTTTTTTAAAGACGTGCCGATTTACGACCGAGAGGCTGATGCGATGGGCATTATCTATTCAGGACTACGACATACAAGTAGAGCAAGTCTCGGGAAAAACGAATGTGGTGGCAGATGCACTGAGCCGCGTAAGAAACTATGGGGATGCACCGGCGACCGAGAAGGAGGGCATCGTGGTGGTTGCAGGGATGTTGGCCGAAAAATTTCCACGTGAATTAGCGAGAAAATTAAAGAACATAAAAGATGTGCAGAGAGAGAGCAAGGAGATCTGCGAATCATCATGGATTTCTTGGCTGAGGAGAAGAAAGGAGAAGAGGAGCAAAAATTTCGTCTAGAGGAAGGGATATTACAAAAAAAATCGAAGACCGGAATTTGGCGGGTTATAATACCAAATTTCTATGGACCTTTGCCCGCATCAGTAGGTGGACTGAAGCACATTTTGGTGACCTTAGACGCTTTCAGTAAATTCGTCATCCTTTACCCCATGAAGAAAGCAAACACTGCCACGGTTATTAAACGTATATTTGAAGATTACATTCCGAAGTATAGAAAGCTGCGTAGGATACAATTCGATCACGGGACTCAGTTTACTGCCAAGAACTGGATACAGAAGCTCAAGGACGAGGGTATTATGTCCGTATTTTCATCGATACGTCACCCCCAAGGAAATATCGTCGAGCGAGTGAATCGTGAACTTGGAAGGTTTTTCCGAGTTTTCCTCACGAATAACCATGCAGGCTGGTTTAAATGGGTGAGAGTAATAGAAGACTGCATTAATGAGAGTTACCACGAAACAACAGAATTTACGCCAATGGAACTGCAGTGCAAGAAGAAGCCTCGACGAGTTTGGAATAAACAGATGGGCCTAGTGAGAGAGGAAGAGGATCGAGTAACCTACGAGATGAAAATTGAGATTGTTAAAGAAAGGATAGCGACGAAAGGCCGGCGTCGTGCAGAGAAATTTAACGCCACTCAGCGATTATGGAATTATGAAGTAGGCGATCTGGTGCTAGTCAAAGCGCTAAATGTGTCAGATCCGTTGAAACAAGTAACTGCCAAATTTATGCCGTAGTATGAAGGACCATATAGAATTAAGGAATGCGTAGGTTTAGCGACTTATTTACTTATCGATCTAGGGAATAAAATAGAAAGAGGTAGATTCCACGCCAGTATGTTTAAGAGGTATCGAACAGAGACAAAAATGACAGAGAAGAAAAGAGAGAGCACGATGGTCAGCAGAAGAAAGGAAGGAAGTGAGACCGCACGAAGGTCGAGTACTCGGGCCGAAAACAATGAGGTAGTGCGGGACAGTACAGAGGCTACACTCACACAGTATGGGGAGCCATCGAACCTGATACAGAGTATAGCAAGGGGGATCCTGACGTCACGCCGAACGATCGTTCTAGGAAGAACGCTTCAAATTCTGGCGAAGCAGGGCATGTGGAAGGAGGAGAGGCGACAAGTAGGCCACCTAATTGGCCGAGGCGAACGGCCAGAGGAGAAATAGGTCACGGGGGGAATACCAAGAAATATAGTAATAACGAAGACAGCGAGAAGACTATAAAAGAGATCGTAAGCGTGAGAACGGATTACATACCAAGAAATTTTTCGAAGTACAAAGCAAACGAAACCATGGAAAGATTTATTGAGTACGCGGTACATTATCTGACGCCTGGCGAGCCATATCAGGCCGAATTGATTAGTGTGGACCACCCAGGATGTTTCCACGTGTGGATGAGGAAGGACGAAAGTCGGCGGGAGGAATTCCTCAAGATGGTGGGGCGGACGAGGAGGGATGACCCTGGGGTTCATCATCTCCTGGAGGAGGAAGCGTACGTGGGCCGAGCCGTTTTGTTTCTACTGGAGGAAGAAAGAGACGCTGACGTATGGACGTTTTTTCGAGCGACAGTGATGAAGAAAAAGGAGGAGAAATATAACATTTGGCTGGGGGACATGGCCCGAAGAATCTCGATCTCTCTTGAGGATTTATATACTTCCCCGAGGAGATACCTGGGCGAAATTTATTTTGCCGTAGCTGCTGGATTACACGCACTTGCGCCGAAGGGCGAGGAATGGTCGGTAAGAGCAATTAATCGTATGATTGTTCTTACGGGTAAGCAAGTCATAGACTCGTATGGCGACGAAGTGGGCCCGGTCGTCGAAGCTATATGGGTCGAACTGCATGCCACGCTCGACGGTCGGGGATAGAACGTAGCACAACAATTGTGCCGAAATCGAGATGCAAGGCAGAGAGAGGAGAGTACGGCTTTCCATTTTGGAAGGGGCGGAGGGCGTCTGGGCAAACACTTCAGAAGCGAGCGGAGCGGAGAGCGAGCACGAGAAAGGGATTCGCTAAACGCAGGGACCTCGAGAAGCTCTATACCGAGCACATCGCCAGGAGTGACAACCAACGGAAGGTCCATGGAGTACCTCCTACAAGAACTGGCTCAACTGGTGGAGGAGTACGGGAGTTCCGAGGATAGTGGGCAGGAAGAGGAAGAAAATGCGAGCCAATGGCTAGAAGCTCCGCCACCAGACGAAGAGACGACACGTTGACTAGTCACATGGAACGTGGTCGCACCGACAAACAATTACGAGATGGACAGCAACGTAGACAAAGACAGCGACAGCGACGGACAATGAATGAGTAAATAGATTTTAAAAATATATATATATTTATATATATGCTGGTGTTCAGTTTTCACGCTTACCAAGTACACACTCAACTCATGCACACGCTACAGTCACAATCATCTGACGCCTCGCGTCATATGGTATAGCTCGCAGGTATGCTATATCGATTTATCGACCGCGCACTCATGCATATTGTCCATCTGCTCACATCCTCGATCGAAGCTCACTCAAGCGGCCAACGCTGTTAGCGTGGCCCCATCGTCAAGACCACTCATAAGTCTCGCCTTCCATCGCTGACAGCAAATCACAAGCAAGCTGTGACGCACGTCCGTCTTCTTGATACTCTGCCGCGTGGTCGACGGATGTGGCCATTGTTCTCACTCGAGTCGCTCGCAGTACACGTTCCCGCGTAAAACTCACAGAGATATTCACTCGTTCTAATCACTTTAGTGCGCATTCATTTCTATAGTGTAGTACATTCTTGGTCAAATCACCCGTGTTTCAACTCAGTGTTAGTGAAAATCATAGCAGATCACCAGAACCATAGAACCATTCACATAAACGTCAACGGCGTGGTTCGCTCGTTGGCTGCACAGACGCCATTCTGCTTAGCACCGATCATCGGCGTCCGGACTCTCATCAGCCTGCCGTGTGGCATTATTCGAGCTCTACAATCAGACCTTATCACCAGGATCAACCACACGGAATCACCAAGGCAACTCAGAGGCCTGAGACCCACTCACCAACAGTACATCAACACGCAGGCCAGACCAATCACAGTAATATATTTATCATAATCAACAGGTATTTTTTCATGCAACCAATGTTACATAATTTCAATAAACATTGATTTTATTATTGTTAATTTACTGAGTTTATTTAATTATTTATACTTGTCACCAGGATCCTTAATCTTAATATTCGCATCTGTCACTCGACATGCTACGTGCGAATGCATCGACTTGCTACCTGTCGATAGATTAGATATAATTTACTCATACTCACTATCATACTCAATTATCATTCATGTTTTGATCCTTAGAGCCGGATATAATGTACTCACATTCATTAACATACATTTTGGTCCTTCGAGCCGGATATAATGTACTCACATTCATTAACATATATCTTGGTCCTTCGAGCCGGATATAATGTACTCATACTCATTAACATACAGCTGGCGTTGGAGTTCTTTATTGATGTAAATTGTCTATAGGCTAAAATAGGTATAGCATTTAGAAAGTAGGATAAGCGGAATAGAATAAGATATTCATAAGTGCGAGGAGCGGACAGGACTAGAAGGAGCTGGAACCCGGATTGGTAAGTATAAAAAAAAAAAGAAAAAAAAAAGAAAAAAAAGAGAAAGAAAAAAAAAAGAAAAGTGAATAAAAATGAAAAAGAAAATTTAAAAAAAGAGAAAAGAGAATAAAAATGAAAAAGAAAATAAAAAAAAGAAAAAAGAAAATGAAAATGAAAAAAAAAATTTAGAAGGAAGGAAAGAGAGACGGATACGGGATCATACGAGAGATTTTTTTGTGAGTGGGTTGCGAGGGCAACTCTCTTTAGAAAAATCTCGGGGGATCATGTTACTATGTTACATACGCTAGCGTGATTTTATATCTCCGAACGGCTATATGATCCGGAATTATATTTGAAGCAACAAGCACAGCGAACGCCAGGTCACCGAACCCGGACCTAGCATAAAAACGGGTGACGTCACGCCTCCGGAACTCGCTCGTTGACGAAAACAGCAGGTCATCGACCAGCTGGCCTTGCTCGGCGACGCGGGAGAGACAGGGGGGCGTGACGACGGTAGCTCGCATAAACATTGGAATTTGGCAAATATTAAATTCCAAGCCACTAATGACGTAGAGGGGACCAGATGGGGGAGTGTATATAAAAGAGCTTGCACCGCAGGGAATGCTCTCTTAGTACAAGTTTTCCGAACGAATACATATTACACAAGTCTCCACATTAAAGTTACGGAGTGAACATTTCTGGAATTAAAGAGTTCAAAGAAATCGAGTAAAGATTACATCTCCGAAAAATCCGTGGTTCCGGAATTAGGAATAATTAGTTGGTGTTGCAAGGTCGGAAGAAGGCGAGTCAGACAGAGACATTTAAAGAAATTGGAAAGACATAATCAGTCGATAGATCTAAAGCGATATAGATCTAGAAGTAGGTAGGTGTAAAACGAATATGATTAAGTCGATAAATTTAGGTATAGGAATTAAGTGCATCGAATTAAGCGATTAGTGTTTAAGGAGATAAATTAAATAGTGTGGTGCATGATAATGAGTGTGAGTGAGTTGGAATTAGCTCGAAAGTCCAAACCATGTATGCAAATGATTGAGACTGAGTTTGAAATATTTTTAATCTGTCGACAGGTAGCAAGTCGATGCATTCACACGTAGCATGTCGAGTGACAGATGCAAATAGTAAGATTAAGGATCCTGGTAACAAGTATAAATAATTAAATGCACTCAGTAATTTACAATAATAAATGAAATGTTTATTTTAATTAAGTAACAGTGATTGCATAAAAAAAAATACCTGATGAATACAACAAATATATACTGTGATTTGTCTGGCCTGTGTGTTGATGTACTAGCGGTGAGTGGGTTCTCAGGCCTCTGAGTTGACTTGTTGATCCCGTGTGGTTGATCCTGGTGATATGATATAATTGTAGAGCTCTAGTGAAGCCACACGGCAGGCTGGTGAGTGATCTAACGCCAACGAGCGATGCGAGGCAGAATGGCGTCTCTGCTGCCAACGACGAACCACGCCGTTGACGTTTATATGAATGTTGCAATAGTCCTGTTGGTTTACTGTGATTCGCACTGACGCTGAGCTGAAACACGGGTGATTTGACCAAGAATGTATGATAATACACTACAATACTGAATGCACACCAAAGTGAGTGGAACAAAAGAATATCTCTGTGAGTTTACGCGGGAACGTGTAGCGCGAACGACTCGAATGAGAACAATGGCCACATCCGTCGACCACGAGGCAGAGTATCAAGAGGGCGGACGTGTGTCACAGCTTGGTTGAGTTGTGATTCGCCCCTAGCGATGGAAAGTGAGCCTTATGAGTGGTCTTGCCGCTGGGGCCACGCTAGCAGCGTTGGCCGCTTGAGTGAGCTTCGATCGAGGATGTGAGCTGATGGACAATGTGCTTGAGTGCGCGGTCGATAAATCGATATAGCATACCTGCGAGCTATAGCATATGACGCGAGACGTCAGATGATTGTGAGTGTAGCGTGTGCATGAGTTGAGTGTTTGCTTGGTAGGTGCGAAAACTGAACATGTGGATTTTAAACCGGCAGTATAAACAGAAATTGCCCGATTGTGTGAGTGGCAGCAAGAAAGAGAGAAAGTGAAACGAGAGTAATTGAGAAAGCATTGTAAACAGAGTTAATACATTCTGTCAAGGAGTGAGTACGATGCGAGTGGCTGTGTGTGTGCGTGTTCGAAGATACTAGGTCAATACTAACGCATTGACACGTAACAGAGTTTCGAGCCCAAGGATACCGAGAATTTGTACATGCATAAGACGAAATAATGTTAAAGTAATCGCCGGAATTACCGAATCTCAATGCACCATCCTAGTAATGAGTGGCCGGATACCGTAAAATGACATGTTATGAAATTATTCACGTTTTTAATAAACCTTACTCTCACACACCTTGAAGTCTGAGCCCGAATTTCCCATGATAAATAAAAATAATTGTGAACGATAAAAATTACCGTTACAGTATATTTATGGCAGGAATTACGACATAGTTCATACTATCGCGAGTGGCTCTATTTCCGTCGCTGTATAATTAACTTCAGCTGTAGACAATGTGTAGCTCGAACAGCATATAGGCAAATCCCCCGCCGAATTTGCCTTCGGAAAGGATGACACCAATGACCTTGTCCGAGGCATCCGCTGTAAACACAAATTGCTTTTCGAAGTCCGAATATTGCAGTATCGGTGCCGAAGTTAACGCCGTCTCTAATTCCTCGAAGGCGGTATCTCGAACCGTTGTCATATCAAACTTGGTATTTGTTGTACCAGCTCTGTGAGTGATTTGGCGATCATAGAAAAATCCTTGATGAATTTTTGGTAGTACCCTGCCAATCCTAGAAACGATTGGACTCCCCTAATGTTCCTTGGCATCGGAGATTCTTGAACTGTTTCGAGCTTCTTTGAATCGGCCCGTACGCCTTTTGAAATTACATGGCCTAGGTACTGTGTCTCTTTGCACAAAAATTAGCACTAGCTAGGCTGCACCGAGAGCTTGGCCTCGCGCATTCACTGCAATATTTCTCGGAGCCTCTTATGTGCTCTTTGGGACATCTACCATGTATTGGGTTGTTCGGAAAATAATTTCGTTTTTTTTTTATAAAAATGAAAGACGATTTTCTTACAGTGAATTATGTAATTAATTAATTAATTAATAATAAATATTTTATTCAATCCAATATTGTCCATTCTAATCCAATACCTTTTGCCATCTTTCTGGCAGTAGCATGATGCCACGCTCATAAAATTTTTGTTCTTTGCTGGCAAAAAACTTATCCAAGTGACTTTTGACCCCCGCATTTAAATTAAACGTTTTACCGTCTAAAAATTTTTGTAGAGACCGGAACAGATGACAATCTGATGATTCCGGGTCTGGAGAGTATGGTGGGTGTGGCAGTATATCCCATCCAAGCTCTAAAAATTTTTTCCGAGTGGTCAAACTTGTATGTGGTCTCGCATTATCTTGTTGGAACACTATACCTTTGCTATTGACCAATTCTGGCCTTTTTTCTTTAAATGAATCATTCAATTTGTCCAACTGATGATAGTACACTTCAGAATTGATCGTTCTGTAGCTCGGTAGAAGCTCAAAATAAACGATTCCTTTGAAATCCCACCAAACAGATAGCATAACCTTTTTTTGATAAATATTGGCTTTCGAAGTGCTTTGAGCCGGTTTATCTTTTCTACTCCAGGATCTTTTGCGCTTAACACTGTTGTAGACAACACATTTCTCATCCCCAGTGATGATACGCTTCAAAAATGGATCATTTTCTTGGCGTTTGAGAAGCAAATCACAAACGTCAATGCTACGGCACAAATTTTTTTCCGTAAGAAGATGAGGAACCCATATGTCGACGTTTGAGGTTAAACCTAGCCGTTTCAAATGATCATGATCGGTCGAATTCGATAAATTTAATCTCTCAGTGATCTCACGCGTTGTTATTCGCCGGTTTGCATCAATTAATGCCTTTATTGTGTCTTCATCAGCTTCAACTGGCCTTCCAGAACGTGGTGCATCTTCGAGATCAAAATTGCCGGATCGAAATTTTACAAACCAGTTTTGGCACTGGCGCTCACTTAACACATCTTCTCCATACACATCGGATAATTTTTTTTTGCTTGAACAGAATTTTTACCTTTTCTATAGTAAAAAAGTAAAATATGCCGAAAATGCTGTTTTTCACTTTCCATATTCAAAGGCGTATCAACCAAAAACTACTGTGCAGAATCAATTGCATTTTTTCACAAGCAAGCTATATCAGCTGTTAAAATACATATGCTTGTGCGGTTTAAGTGTGAAGTTGGTTGTGAAAAAATACAATTAAGTCCTCTGTTGGGAAAGAACGAAATTACTTTCCGAACGACCCAATGCTATGATATCGTCTAGATATACAGTAGCGGACAAAAGTTTAAGACGGAGAGCAAAAAAAAAGTAATCGTTGATTTTTTTATGAAAAGAATTGACTCAGTGGATTTTTTTTTGTATTAGCTAATTAATCATTAATTCATATATTTATTACATAAATTCAATTTTGCGCGTAACAACATTAGATACAATAAACAAAGGAAACATAAATTTGTTTGATATCTTCGGGGACAAAAGTTTAAGACTATACGTAAAAAAATATTTTTTGGTAGAAAATATACAGATATTTTCCTCCCTTCAATACTTTGTCCACAGTCCATTATTTTTTATCACATCAGCACATCTTTGAGGCATTGAATCAATTAATTTTCTGCAGTCGTCCACAGTTGTTTCATTCTACGTTTTTTCAACCAAAGAGTACAAATCGTCGAAATTTTTTGGTTTATTTCTTTGAACCCTTCTTTTTATGGTACACCATAAGTTTTCAATTGGATTTAAATCCGGCGACTGCGACGGCCACGGTAATAAAGTGATTTTTTCATCTTGAAAAAAACTTTTTACTACCCGAGCCGTATGCTTTGGGTCATTATCTTGTTGATAAATAAAATTATCACCCATATTTTCGTAGGCATACGGTAACATAGTATTTTTCAATATATCCAAGTATTGAAAACGGTCCATGATTCCATTAATTCGGCGTATTGGTCCAGGACCATTGCGAGAAAAACATGCCCACACCATTACGTTTCCACCTCCATGCTTAACTGTCGGTAAAACACATCGAGGATTTAAATCTTCGCCAATTCGACGTCTTACATACAGTATCCCGTCAGAACAAATTCGGTTGAATTTGGATTCGTCCAAAAATAGCACATTTTGCCAATCCTCACTTGTCCAATGCCGATGAGCCTTAGCAAATTGCAGTCGTAATTTTTTATTCTTTTTACTGAGCATCGGCTTCTTCCGTGGCTTTCGTGCTTTCAAATTGAATTCGTCTAATCGTCTTCGGACAGTTCTTACACTAATTTGTGCATTATTATTACTGGATATTTCAGCTCTGATATCGACTGCTGAACGAAAACGATCTCTCTCGCTTAATCGATGAATCCGACGATCCAGCGTTGACGTGGTTTTCCGCGGTCTACCGTTTTTTGGTCGATCAAAATAGTCCCCAGTCTTCACAAACTTGTACCACGCTTGCTTACAAGAAGTTTCTGATCGATTCATTTGAGTTGCAATTGAAGAAAATGTCTCATTTTGCTTCCGTAGAGACACGATTAGTTTTCGTTCAGTTGATGACAAATTACGGGCTTTACCCATACTCTTTTCGTACGTAATTAAACTTAAGACACTGGATGATACACCACAAACTATTTACAGTATTAATATATCAAATTATTGCGTGGATCGACTACGGGTATCTTGTTCGACAGATCGTCTTAAACTAATGTCCGCTGTTTACAGATGGTTGGAAGAAAAAAAAATTGTATAATCTATATTGTTTACATTTGACGACCGAGACTTCTACATTATGTACTTGTATGACAGATCTATGAACCAAATTGTTATTCATCGTCTTAAACTTTTGTCCGCTACTGTACGTAGCATTTCGCACTCTGCTGACTTTCGAGCACGGAGTTCAGCAATCGCTGGAATGTTGGAGGTGTGTTTTCCAACCCAAATTCTGTTATACTCAACATATCCATGAGGAGTCGAAATTGCAGTTTTCTCCTCAAATTCATGCGCCATCGATATTTGATGAAATCTTGAGGCGAAGTCTAGCGTAGAATATTATTGTGCCTTTGTCAACTGATGTAATATGTATGTGATATTAGACAGTGGGTATGTGTTCCCTATGGTTGCTTCGTTGAGTTTTCTGAAGACGAATACGACTCATATTTGTCGCGCGCCTTTTGCGCCCGGCTTCTTTGCTACGGCCAATTGCGGTGCGCTCCACTAGCTTCAACTGGGTTGTATAATTCCATCAGCCAACATCTCCTCGGTCAGCCACTCTATCTCCCTCTTGTGGGTTTCGGGCAGTCTATTTCGAGCAGCTTGAGTGTTACTACGGGGCTTTGCACTTCCACCACGTGCTCGGTTGTGTTAATCAGGTTTACTGCACAACTATTTCCTCACGGCGGCGTAACACAAGCCCCTATGATTATTCCCTGCTTTAATACCATTTCGAGAGCAGTCCCACAAATTTGCTCGTCGTCGCTGCGTAGACGATCGTTTTGCTGCAGAACAGGCGGCAGAACGATCTGCACTGTGTCATCCAACAGCGGCATATATGGATATTATTTTAACATTGAAAAATATCTGACTTGTGCTCTATTATGAAATCCATGCTAATAGTATGTGTACACCTTTGTTCCATCCCACTTCTGCCCCCACCACGCAGTTACACCCACCGCCCCACTTTTCCACCGCCGCGCTACCCACTCTGCTCAACCAATGTTGGTAACGTGGAGATGGTAAAGTGAGGTCATGTGGGTACCCTGGTGAACAAGGAAGAGTAGAGATAAGAACAGGATGGATCAAAGGTGTACACATACTTGGAATAAAATTTGTAACTCACCCTTAAGTGGGCGGTAGCTACGACGGCACTCCAGGGTGACGTACACAATAATTACACCATGGCACACACATATGCACACACACGCATTATCTCTCCCTCTCTCACTCACTCACTCACACACTCACGTACACTTCACAAGCAATACCGGTAACCCACTAATCGGCGGCTCGGGGTGAAATAGCTGCGACCAGTCGACGTATATCGATTCCTCGAAATCGACCAGCAGCACCTCGCAGCACCCGTCATCACTCACGTCGATGATATCCCCGCGCATGGCCCTTTGATTACGCACAACCACACAGGATACCCCAACGCACAAGTCATCGGTTGAAAATCGTCTCCTCTCAGAGCGCTCCTCGATATATAATTTATATAAATTGTCCTCCAGTCCGCACAATGCCGCGCACATTAGTTCCGACCGCAGACACACAGTATTATTGTCGTTGCTGCATATCACCCGACACACAAAAGCTGCCGCTAGATCGTCGCTTAGATTTAGCGGATACATTTTGCGATTTTTCTGTTGAGACTTTCGTCGTGCACTGCTAAAGACAAACTGAATGCTCCGGATGATGCCGGCGGTGATCACAGCGTTTGAAGATAACATACGCCCCTCTGAATCATAACTAGGTGTGCAGCGCTTTGAATGCAATGTCAGCGGTTTTGCACGGGCGTACCGCTTTGTGCTGTGCTCTTCGCGCAGCGCTTACTCTGCAGTGAAAGACGCAGAATATGATACCGTACCGTGAGAGACCTCGAGTATAATTTATATATAATTATAAAATAAGAGACACAGTAAGCCGATGTATTTATTTTTAATTAATCAATATTTTATTTAAATCTCTTTACACATATTTACCGTCGTATGCAACATCCCTGCAAACACGGTAATCTTCGCTCAGAGACTCCTCCGCCGTTAAATTTATTTTTATCACTGTCTGATCGTCGAGAGGCAAAAGTATTGTAATATTCACGTGCTAACCTGTCGCTTTTCATTACATTATCGCTAAAGAGATTATCAAATCGCGACATGGTGAAGCCGCACGACATAAGATGTAGAAATACGATGCAAAATTGTCCACACACATTCGACGTGTTACTCTGTAGCTGCTTGAGGCCGTACCGATAGAACTTTCAGTTTCATCGTAATCGTGCGAGATGTTGCAGTATAACCGGTGGTTGCCCGTAGCTATCAAAGTACATTCCTTTTCCATGATGGTTAACGTACATGGCGATCCAATGCTCTCCAGGTCCGTCGTGGTTATCCGTGTTAACTACGAGTCCGGCAGGTAACGACCATACACGAGGAATTCTGTCAGCTGGGTATACACCAACAGTTGAAAGTGGTAGATACTGCAGACTCTCGTAGATTTGTCTAGTGTTCATGCTGAACACATAGTCAATGATTAAATGATGACCGATAAGCTTTGAAAGACGTATATATATACATGCAAAATTTATCACGACTACATGATAAAGATTTCTCCTCTTTCTTATTCTCTTCCTCTTCATCTGCTGACCAAACATCCATGTATGATTCTCCTTTAAACGGATGCTCGCGAAGCCAATTTTTTATTTGGAAAGCCTGGCGCATTGCACAATGCGAAGACGCCGTATCGTTTGTCATAGCGTGTCTGAAGCATTTCTGCAAAGATCTCGGCATAAATGTGTACGATGAGGCGCCCTCCTTATCCTCCAGGTTGGAAATTTCACGACTCGTGATATCGCAAAGAAGTATAGCCTTCTCGTGACCGCGAGTATAGATACGTCTTGATTTTCGCGAAATTTCACACAAGTTAGCGCATGCTTGTTTACAGCTCACATCGCCCTCGTACCATTCCAGACTGTGAAAATATTTCGAGAGAAAATTATTCTGGTTTCTCGAATGCTGTGGTAATTCGGCAAAGTGACACGGCGGTGTGACGATCCAGTGAGCAGAGTACGGTCTATCCACTGCCACCACGGCAATTTCTTTCGGAATAAATTCCCAGTCTTTACCACGCATTCCCTGTATATCCACGACGATATCTATTTTCACGTCTTATCCGTACAGATGGTCGAGTTCGACTGATTAGTTACTCACAGACACGCTTCTACGTCTCTTCACATGAAATAATTTTATGCCGACATCAGCACATTTTTCGCTTATTCCGTAAAATGCACCATTATTTACCGAAAGGCATTAATTTCATGGACATTATAATATTCCGCGTAGACTACACAATTTATCGTTGAAGCAAGCGCATCCTCAAATCGTATCTCCATTCTCACACTACCGTGCTTTATTAAATTTCAATGTGTATTGCTGTTCGCCGAAAGATCGGGTGTCAAATCAAAAGCAAACAGACAGTATCCATCGCGATAATTATCGCGATCGATCGAATTACCGTCGTTCAAGAAATGTATCAATGATAATACACTACAATACTGAATGCACACCAAAGTGAGTAGAACAAAAGAATATCTCTGTGAGTTTACGCGGGAACGTGTAGCGCGAACGACTCGAATGAGAACAATGGCCACATCCGTCGACCACGAGGCAGAGTATCAAGAGGGCGGACGTGTGTCACAGCTTGGTTGAGTTGTGATTCGCCCCTAGCGATGGAAAGTGAGCCTTATGAGTGGTCTTGCCGCTGGGGCCACGCTAGCAGCGTTGGCCGCTTGAGTGAGCTTCGATCGAGGATGTGAGCTGATGGACAATGTGCTTGAGTGCGCGGTCGATAAATCGATATAGCATACCTGCGAGCTATAGCATATGACGCGAGACGTCAGATGATTGTGAGTGTAGCGTGTGCATGAGTTGAGTGTGTGCTTGGTAGGTGCGAAAACTGAACATGTGGATTTTAAACCGGCAGTATAAACAGAAATTGCCCGATTGTGTGAGTGGCAGCAAGAAAGAGAGAAAGTGAAACGAGAGTAATTGAGAAAGCATTGTAAACAGAGTTAATACATTCTGTCAAGGAGTGAGTACGATGCGAGTGGCTGTGTGTGTGCGTGTTCGAAGATACTAGGTCAATACTAACGCATTGACACGTAACAGAGTTTCGAGCCCAAGGATACCGAGAATTTGTACATGCATAAGACGAAATAATGTTAAAGTAATCGCCGGAATTACCGAATCTCAATGCACCATCCTAGTAATGAGTGGCCGGATACCGTAAAATGACATGTTATGAAATTATTCACGTTTTTAATAAACCTTACTCTCACACACCTTGAAGTCTCATATTAATTAGTACTGTGTCTGAGCCCGAATTTCCCACGATAAATAAAAATAATTGTGAACGATAAAAATTACCGTTACAGTATATTTATGGCAGGAATTACGACATAGTTCATACTATCGCGAGTGGCTCTATTTCCGTCGCTGTATAATTAACTTCAGCTGTAGACAATGTGTAGCTCGAACAGCATATAGGCAAATCCCCCGCCGAATTTGCCTTCGGAAAGGATGACACCAATGACCTTGTCCGAGGCATCCGCTGTAAACACAAATTGCTTTTCGAAGTCCGAATATTGCAGTATCGGTGCCGAAGTTAACGCCGTCTCTAATTCCTCGAAGGCGGTATCTCGAACCGTTGTCATATCAAACTTGGTATTTGTTGTACCAGCTCTGTGAGTGATTTGGCGATCATAGAAAAATCCTTGATGAATTTTTGGTAGTACCCTGCCAATCCTAGAAACGATTGGACTCCCCTAATGTTCCTTGGCATCGGAGATTCTTGAACTGTTTCGAGCTTCTTTGAATCGGCCCGTACGCCTTTTGAAATTACATGGCCTAGGTACTGTGTCTCTTTGCACAAAAATTAGCACTAGCTAGGCTGCACCGAGAGCTTGGCCTCGCGCATTCACTGCAATATTTCTCGGAGCCTCTTATGTGCTCTTTGGGACATCTACCATGTATTGGGTTGTTCGGAAAATAATTTCGTTTTTTTTTTATAAAAATGAAAGACGATTTTCTTACAGTGAATTATGTAATTAATTAATTAATTAATAATAAATATTTTATTCAATCCAATATTGTCCATTCTAATCCAATACCTTTTGCCATCTTTCTGGCAGTAGCATGATGCCACGCTCATAAAATTTTTGTTCTTTGCTGGCAAAAAACTTATCCAAGTGACTTTTGACCCCCGCATTTAAATTAAACGTTTTACCGTCTAAAAATTTTTGTAGAGACCGGAACAGATGACAATCTGATGATTCCGGGTCTGGAGAGTATGGTGGGTGTGGCAGTATATCCCATCCAAGCTCTAAAAATTTTTTCCGAGTGGTCAAACTTGTATGTGGTCTCGCATTATCTTGTTGGAACACTATACCTTTGCTATTGACCAATTCTGGCCTTTTTTCTTTAAATGAATCATTCAATTTGTCCAACTGATGATAGTACACTTCAGAATTGATCGTTCTGTAGCTCGGTAGAAGCTCAAAATAAACGATTCCTTTGAAATCCCACCAAACAGATAGCATAACCTTTTTTTGATAAATATTGGCTTTCGAAGTGCTTTGAGCCGGTTTATCTTTTCTACTCCAGGATCTTTTGCGCTTAACACTGTTGTAGACAACACATTTCTCATCCCCAGTGATGATACGCTTCAAAAATGGATCATTTTCTTGGCGTTTGAGAAGCAAATCACAAACGTCAATGCTACGGCACAAATTTTTTTCCGTAAGAAGATGAGGAACCCATATGTCGACGTTTGAGGTTAAACCTAGCCGTTTCAAATGATCATGATCGGTCGAATTCGATAAATTTAATCTCTCAGTGATCTCACGCGTTGTTATTCGCCGGTTTGCATCAATTAATGCCTTTATTGTGTCTTCATCAGCTTCAACTGGCCTTCCAGAACGTGGTGCATCTTCGAGATCAAAATTGCCGGATCGAAATTTTACAAACCAGTTTTGGCACTGGCGCTCACTTAACACATCTTCTCCATACACATCGGATAATTTTTTTTTGCTTGAACAGAATTTTTACCTTTTCTATAGTAAAAAAGTAAAATATGCCGAAAATGCTGTTTTTCACTTTCCATATTCAAAGGCGTATCAACCAAAAACTACTGTGCAGAATCAATTGCATTTTTTCACAAGCAAGCTATATCAGCTGTTAAAATACATATGCTTGTGCGGTTTAAGTGTGAAGTTGGTTGTGAAAAAATACAATTAAGTCCTCTGTTGGGAAAGAACGAAATTACTTTCCGAACGACCCAATGCTATGATATCGTCTAGATATACAGTAGCGGACAAAAGTTTAAGACGGAGAGCAAAAAAAAAGTAATCGTTGATTTTTTTATGAAAAGAATTGACTCAGTGGATTTTTTTTTGTATTAGCTAATTAATCATTAATTCATATATTTATTACATAAATTCAATTTTGCGCGTAACAACATTAGATACAATAAACAAAGGAAACATAAATTTGTTTGATATCTTCGGGGACAAAAGTTTAAGACTATACGTAAAAAAATATTTTTTGGTAGAAAATATACAGATATTTTCCTCCCTTCAATACTTTGTCCACAGTCCATTATTTTTTATCACATCAGCACATCTTTGAGGCATTGAATCAATTAATTTTCTGCAGTCGTCCACAGTTGTTTCATTCTACGTTTTTTCAACCAAAGAGTACAAATCGTCGAAATTTTTTGGTTTATTTCTTTGAACCCTTCTTTTTATGGTACACCATAAGTTTTCAATTGGATTTAAATCCGGCGACTGCGACGGCCACGGTAATAAAGTGATTTTTTCATCTTGAAAAAAACTTTTTACTACCCGAGCCGTATGCTTTGGGTCATTATCTTGTTGATAAATAAAATTATCACCCATATTTTCGTAGGCATACGGTAACATAGTATTTTTCAATATATCCAAGTATTGAAAACGGTCCATGATTCCATTAATTCGGCGTATTGGTCCAGGACCATTGCGAGAAAAACATGCCCACACCATTACGTTTCCACCTCCATGCTTAACTGTCGGTAAAACACATCGAGGATTTAAATCTTCGCCAATTCGACGTCTTACATACAGTATCCCGTCAGAACAAATTCGGTTGAATTTGGATTCGTCCAAAAATAGCACATTTTGCCAATCCTCACTTGTCCAATGCCGATGAGCCTTAGCAAATTGCAGTCGTAATTTTTTATTCTTTTTACTGAGCATCGGCTTCTTCCGTGGCTTTCGTGCTTTCAAATTGAATTCGTCTAATCGTCTTCGGACAGTTCTTACACTAATTTGTGCATTATTATTACTGGATATTTCAGCTCTGATATCGACTGCTGAACGAAAACGATCTCTCTCGCTTAATCGATGAATCCGACGATCCAGCGTTGACGTGGTTTTCCGCGGTCTACCGTTTTTTGGTCGATCAAAATAGTCCCCAGTCTTCACAAACTTGTACCACGCTTGCTTACAAGAAGTTTCTGATCGATTCATTTGAGTTGCAATTGAAGAAAATGTCTCATTTTGCTTCCGTAGAGACACGATTAGTTTTCGTTCAGTTGATGACAAATTACGGGCTTTACCCATACTCTTTTCGTACGTAATTAAACTTAAGACACTGGATGATACACCACAAACTATTTACAGTATTAATATATCAAATTATTGCGTGGATCGACTACGGGTATCTTGTTCGACAGATCGTCTTAAACTAATGTCCGCTGTTTACAGATGGTTGGAAGAAAAAAAAAATTGTATAATCTATATTGTTTACATTTGACGACCGAGACTTCTACATTATGTACTTGTATGACAGATCTATGAACCAAATTGTTATTCATCGTCTTAAACTTTTGTCCGCTACTGTACGTAGCATTTCGCACTCTGCTGACTTTCGAGCACGGAGTTCAGCAATCGCTGGAATGTTGGAGGTGTGTTTTCCAACCCAAATTCTGTTATACTCAACATATCCATGAGGAGTCGAAATTGCAGTTTTCTCCTCAAATTCATGCGCCATCGATATTTGATGAAATCTTGAGGCGAAGTCTAGCGTAGAATATTATTGTGCCTTTGTCAACTGATGTAATATGTATGTGATATTAGACAGTGGGTATGTGTTCCCTATGGTTGCTTCGTTGAGTTTTCTGAAGACGAATACGACTCATATTTGTCGCGCGCCTTTTGCGCCCGGCTTCTTTGCTACGGCCAATTGCGGTGCGCTCCACTAGCTTCAACTGGGTTGTATAATTCCATCAGCCAACATCTCCTCGGTCAGCCACTCTATCTCCCTCTTGTGGGTTTCGGGCAGTCTATTTCGAGCAGCTTGAGTGTTACTACGGGGCTTTGCACTTCCACCACGTGCTCGGTTGTGTTAATCAGGTTTACTGCACAACTATTTCCTCACGGCGGCGTAACACAAGCCCCTATGATTATTCCCTGCTTTAATACCATTTCGAGAGCAGTCCCACAAATTTGCTCGTCGTCGCTGCGTAGACGATCGTTTTGCTGCAGAACAGGCGGCAGAACGATCTGCACTGTGTCATCCAACAGCGGCATATATGGATATTATTTTAACATTGAAAAATATCTGACTTGTGCTCTATTATGAAATCCATGCTAATAGTATGTGTACACCTTTGTTCCATCCCACTTCTGCCCCCACCACGCAGTTACACCCACCGCCCCACTTTTCCACCGCCGCGCTACCCACTCTGCTCAACCAATGTTGGTAACGTGGAGATGGTAAAGTGAGGTCATGTGGGTACCCTGGTGAACAAGGAAGAGTAGAGATAAGAACAGGATGGATCAAAGGTGTACACATACTTGGAATAAAATTTGTAACTCACCCTTAAGTGGGCGGTAGCTACGACGGCACTCCAGGGTGACGTACACAATAATTACACCATGGCACACACATATGCACACACACGCATTATCTCTCCCTCTCTCACTCACTCACTCACACACTCACGTACACTTCACGAGCAATACCGGTAACCCACTAATCGGCGGCTCGGGGTGAAATAGCTGCGACCAGTCGACGTATATCGATTCCTCGAAATCGACCAGCAGCACCTCGCAGCACCCGTCATCACTCACGTCGATGATATCCCCGCGCATGGCCCTTTGATTACGCACAACCACACAGGATACCCCAACGCACAAGTCATCGGTTGAAAATCGTCTCCTCTCAGAGCGCTCCTCGATATATAATTTATATAAATTGTCCTCCAGTCCGCACAATGCCGCGCACATTAGTTCCGACCGCAGACACACAGTATTATTGTCGTTGCTGCATATCACCCGACACACAAAAGCTGCCGCTAGATCGTCGCTTAGATTTAGCGGATACATTTTGCGATTTTTCTGTTGAGACTTTCGTCGTGCACTGCTAAAGACAAACTGAATGCTCCGGATGATGCCGGCGGTGATCACAGCGTTTGAAGATAACATACGCCCCTCTGAATCATAACTAGGTGTGCAGCGCTTTGAATGCAATGTCAGCGGTTTTGCACGGGCGTACCGCTTTGTGCTGTGCTCTTCGCGCAGCGCTTACTCTGCAGTGAAAGACGCAGAATATGATACCGTACCGTGAGAGACCTCGAGTATAATTTATATATAATTATAAAATAAGAGACACAGTAAGCCGATGTATTTATTTTTAATTAATCAATATTTTATTTAAATCTCTTTACACATATTTACCGTCGTATGCAACATCCCTGCAAACACGGTAATCTTCGCTCAGAGACTCCTCCGCCGTTAAATTTATTTTTATCACTGTCTGATCGTCGAGAGGCAAAAGTATTGTAATATTCACGTGCTAACCTGTCGCTTTTCATTACATTATCGCTAAAGAGATTATCAAATCGCGACATGGTGAAGCCGCACGACATAAGATGTAGAAATACGATGCAAAATTGTCCACACACATTCGACGTGTTACTCTGTAGCTGCTTGAGGCCGTACCGATAGAACTTTCAGTTTCATCGTAATCGTGCGAGATGTTGCAGTATAACCGGTGGTTGCCCGTAGCTATCAAAGTACATTCCTTTTCCATGATGGTTAACGTACATGGCGATCCAATGCTCTCCAGGTCCGTCGTGGTTATCCGTGTTAACTACGAGTCCGGCAGGTAACGACCATACACGAGGAATTCTGTCAGCTGGGTATACACCAACAGTTGAAAGTGGTAGATACTGCAGACTCTCGTAGATTTGTCTAGTGTTCATGCTGAACACATAGTCAATGATTAAATGATGACCGATAAGCTTTGAAAGACGTATATATATACATGCAAAATTTATCACGACTACATGATAAAGATTTCTCCTCTTTCTTATTCTCTTCCTCTTCATCTGCTGACCAAACATCCATGTATGATTCTCCTTTAAACGGATGCTCGCGAAGCCAATTTTTTATTTGGAAAGCCTGGCGCATTGCACAATGCGAAGACGCCGTATCGTTTGTCATAGCGTGTCTGAAGCATTTCTGCAAAGATCTCGGCATAAATGTGTACGATGAGGCGCCCTCCTTATCCTCCAGGTTGGAAATTTCACGACTCGTGATATCGCAAAGAAGTATAGCCTTCTCGTGACCGCGAGTATAGATACGTCTTGATTTTCGCGAAATTTCACACAAGTTAGCGCATGCTTGTTTACAGCTCACATCGCCCTCGTACCATTCCAGACTGTGAAAATATTTCGAGAGAAAATTATTCTGGTTTCTCGAATGCTGTGGTAATTCGGCAAAGTGACACGGCGGTGTGACGATCCAGTGAGCAGAGTACGGTCTATCCACTGCCACCACGGCAATTTCTTTCGGAATAAATTCCCAGTCTTTACCACGCATTCCCTGTATATCCACGACGATATCTATTTTCACGTCTTATCCGTACAGATGGTCGAGTTCGACTGATTAGTTACTCACAGACACGCTTCTACGTCTCTTCACATGAAATAATTTTATGCCGACATCAGCACATTTTTCGCTTATTCCGTAAAATGCACCATTATTTACCGAAAGGCATTAATTTCATGGACATTATAATATTCCGCGTAGACTACACAATTTATCGTTGAAGCAAGCGCATCCTCAAATCGTATCTCCATTCTCACACTACCGTGCTTTATTAAATTTCAATGTGTATTGCTGTTCGCCGAAAGATCGGGTGTCAAATCAAAAGCAAACAGACAGTATCCATCGCGATAATTATCGCGATCGATCGAATTACCGTCGTTCAAGAAATGTATCAGGGGTACAAATTGAAAATGCGGGTTTGATAACAGATGGCGTTACTAACGCTATACGCATCAGGCAGTACTGTGACTATGTTCATGTCAAAGCTACGTCTTATAGCTTTAATTTTCAGTATGTGTCAATTTGTCGCAGTGTCAAATTCATAGTTTTTTTGAGCTCTCAATATGTCGAGTTTCGTGCCAACAAAACAGCATTTGCGGGAAGTTTTAATTTACTTCTTTAATTTGAAGAAAAGTGCTGCTGAAGCACATCGATTGGTCTCCGAGGCTTATCCGAGTCATGTTCCATCGGTTTCAACGTGCGAGAGATGGTTTGTGCGGTTTAGAAGTGGTGATTTTGACGTTGAGGACAAAGAGCGGCCGGGCCAAGTGAAAAAGTTTGAGAATGCTGAATTGGAGGCAATACTCAATGAAGACTCGTGTCAAACTCAACAAGAGCTCGCAGAT
This sequence comes from Cylloceria caligata, assembly GCA_963942595.1. Lineage (NCBI taxonomy): Eukaryota > Metazoa > Arthropoda > Insecta > Hymenoptera > Ichneumonidae > Cylloceria > Cylloceria caligata. The sequence goes on along the minus strand of OZ012705.1, from coordinate 27,829,201 downwards.
TCATTGGGAGTGACACAACAAGCCATTTCCCATCGTATAAAAGCCCTCGGAATGATCCAAAAGCAAGGACATTGGGTGCCGTATGAGCTGAAGCCGAGAGACGTCGAGCGCCGTTTTTTTGCATGCGAACTGCTGCTCGAACGGCAAAAACGGAAGGGTTTTTTGCATCGCATTGTCACTGGTGATGAAAAGTGGATCCATTACGATAACCCGAAGCGCAAAAAATCATATGGTTACCCCGGCCATGCATCATCATCGACGGCCAAACCAAATATTCACGGCGCCAAGCTCATGCTCTGTATTTGGTGGGACCAGCTGGGTGTGGTGTATTATGAGCTATTGAAATCGAACGAAACCATCACAGGAGCACTATACCGAACTCAATTGATGCGTTTGAGCCGCGCACTCAAAGAAAAACGGCCACAATACGAGCAAAGACACGACAAAGTAATTTTGCAACATGACAACGCTCGGCCACATGTTGCAGCGCCGGTCAAAACATACCTATAAACGCTGAAATGGGAAGTCTTACCCCACCCGCCGTATAGCCCAGATATTGCTCCTTCCGATTACCACCTTTTCCGATCGATGACACATGGCCTAGCTGACCAGCGCTTCCATTCTTACGAAGAAGCCCAAAAATGGGTCGATGACTGGATAGCAGCCAAGCCGGCCGAATTTTTTCGCGACGGTATCCGTAAATTGCCAGAAAGATGGGAAAAAGTTGTGGCTAGCGATGGACAATACTTTGAATAATTCATTTGTTACCATTTTTTCAGAATAAACGTTCAAAAATAGAAAAAAATCCCGCATTTTCAATTTGTACTCCTGATATGTTCAAATGCATCCACATACTACTGTGTTCAAAAAGTAAGGTGAATTTTGTTTCAAAATTACAATTTTTTATTTATTCTTCCAAATCGATTTCGTCCCCCTCAAAATAATCCCCCCAGCTACAATACACTTATGCAAACGTTTTTTTCAATCTTTGAAGCATGCTAAAAAGTCGTCTTCAGGTATAGACTTCAATGCGCGTAGCGATTCACGTTTGATCTCTTCAATCGACTCGAAACGATTTCCCCGGAGTGGTCTCTTCAGCATTGGGAACAGCCAGAAGGCACATGGTGCTAAATCAGGCGAATACGGTGGTTGTGGAGCGACATGAGTGGAGTTTTTGGCGAAAAACTCACGAAGAACCAAACGCGAATATTGGCACTAAACTCGATTCGACTCTTCTGAGGCACAAATGATCCTTCAAAATTGCTTGCACTGATCAAATTGATATTGCAAGCATGTCGGCAAGGTCTCGAATTGTTAATCGACGATTTTCGAGCACCAATTTCTTGATTTTCTTGATGTGTTGCTCATCAATTGACGTCGATGGTCGTCCAGAGCGTTCCAAATCATCAACACGTTCTCTGCCTTTTTGAAGTCCTTGTACTACTTGTAAACATTTTTCTGTGACATAGTCTCGTCACCGAAGGCCTTTTGTAACATTCGATACGTTTCAGCGGCGGAAATTTAATTCCGCAAGCAAAATTTAATAGCACTTGTTTGCTCAACAAAATTCGACATCGTAAAAATCGCAAAATTCACTTTTCTTTGTTCACAAAACCAAGCGTAAACTAAAAACTAATGATGATATTGACATGTAATTTGTCACAGATGTCACTAACAGTCCTACCAACTTGAAAAAAAATTCATTTGTCCGATTCGGTTAACGCGGGAAGTTTAAATAAAAAATTCACGTTACTTTTTGAACACGGTAGTATAGATGATTTTTTGTGAAATCAGGTTGTAACGGTTTCGAAGGTATTTGAGTATCATCTACATACAACCAAAGATAATTTATCTTGTAATTTTGGAAATTGAATGGATTCATACTGAAGTCGCCGTTAAACGCTTTGTTATCGACAAAACCGATAATTTTACGCTTCGGCAATTGACCTAACACGATATTATCGATAGTCTCTCCATGAACACCGGAGTGTATTGATACGGCTTTTACCTCGACTCTCGTAACAGGATATTTAGCCGTAGATTTTGCCAGAGTTCTGGCATGCGAGAGCAGCACACCAGGAGTTATTTTTGTTCTACGAACGAGAAGCGATGCCTCGAGAATCTTTAAGCCGCATTGACCATTCTTTGTATCCCCCACAAGACAAAATGAATCTCTAGGCCGCACCAACCGTAGTCGCATCTCAAAGCCGTTTAATAGGAACCGCTCCTGATTGAATAAATCGCAATGCAGATGACCGAGCAAGTCTACAGTTTTTTCGACATTTAAAAATTGTTTTCTCTTTACAAGACCCGTATTTTCCGATGTTATATCATCCATTTTTCCAAAGGTATCGTCGTACCAGAGAACACTCGTGAGATGCGAATTTTTTGCTACTGAACGTAATTCAAAAGTGTTTCAATGTACGCTCGATAAGTGTAGGCATTATTTGGAGGCGAAACCAATTTTTGATTCAGGTATACATCCACCTGATTAAACATAGAATGCAAGAGATTGTTTACAGGGCCGGCACTTACTTTCGACGCTGTACCTGCGGCAATTTCCGTAGTAGGAGGTGTTATTTTCACTCTCAGCCTAAGCATAGTATGCGCGAGATCGATATACTCATCACCCTGTCCAGGAATAACAAGTTCAATCGGTGAATCATTTGTTAGCAAAGATATTGGTTTGTAATACACCCAATTGGAGCCTTCGATAGTAGTTTGCGTCGGTGGGAGTAAAAATAATTCAAGTCCCGATTTAAGACACTCGCACGAGTGCACATGTAGAAAAGCCATCTTGTTTCAGCTATCTAAAAATATCTGCAACTGTTCGTTGACGAGTCTTCTTCTTCTTATTGTTCTTATTATTCTACTTTTTCTTTATTACTTTTCTCTTTATTACACTTTTATTTTTACGGGAGATACGTCGTGGTTTACGTTCGTTCGGTGAATGAGGATTTCGTGAAATTTTGCGCATTTTATAACCAGAACCCCGCATGAGAGTGTCAATTTTTTCAGAGGCTTTGCGTTTGAGATTACTGCCTGATTCTCGCGTTCTTTCGCGAATAACATCTTTCACAGCTATATTCCTATCGAGGATATCACCGGCTACGTTTACACCAGCGCGCAACGCCTCTTTTCCAATTGCTTTAGCGCCCTTCTTTAAAAGTGGTCACACTCGACGAAACAAGCCCCCGAGAACGCTGCCGATACCGTGTCCTCCTTGATTACGTGTTCCGATTTAAACATGGCTAATACCACCGTACCTGCGACGAACCCATCCGTGCTGCACACTGTCAATGTCATCCATAGTGGTGTAATCAATCGTGAAACCTTTTGAAATGTAGTGTCACAGTCAACGTTCCCTGCTCGAATGGTATAGGATCCCCAAATTCGTCTCTTATATCGATCTCGATAATGTGTAAATTATTGCGCAAGAGAGGTATTTATCGTGGCGTTGAAAACAATTGAATTTTTATCGAACCATACTGACAGTCATCAGTATCAATGGAAACAACTCGTAAGAGGGGGGTTTATACATCGCCTGTAATATGTTGTTGTTGTTGCTACTGTTGCTGCTGTTGCTGTTGCTACTATCGCTTTCGCGTGGTAAAATAAGACGCCGCTGCGGTGTCAAGGATGATGTAGGTGTAGGCTCGTATAGTAACTCGGGATTGCCGATAAATTCACGTTTTAACTGTATCGCTCGCAGGAGCTTGTCAAAGTGAGATCGTCCGATGGGTTTCTCGCGTTTTCTAGCTCGCATAGCATCGTTAACAAGATCAACGATATTGGAATTTGAAATTCTTCTACCGTCTATGGAAACAACACCATTACGATCCCATGTAATTTTTTTACCAGCGGCGCTGCGATGCAAATTGCGAAGCAACGATATTGCTTTAGATTAAAATTTTGTTGGTACGCTATCTGTTGGATAATCAGCTGGCGCACGGCGATCGATATTCGTCGTGCGCCTACCTGTTGCGGTGCTCCAGCACACGGAGTTCGGTTGAGCCAAAGATAGCCGAGGCAGGGCTTCGCGAAGCCGAGGCTGTGCCTCGTTGGCAGGCCGCGTCGAGCGAGAGGATGTCTCTCTCGCTTGACTTCGGTTTCGCTCACTGGCTATCTCGCTCAACTGACTTCAGCGCCCAACGACGCTTTCATATTCCGCAGCCATGTTGGATATTTTGACACTTACGTGAAAACCCGCACGGAACAGCGCACGCATTTGGAAGGCTCGGACAATTTTCACATCTCTCAACCGGATTATCTCAACCTTCGTTTGCTCACCAAGACTCAAAATCAGGTACGAGTGCATTGTTATAATTTACCATAAATTCAATGGCAATGAGGAGTTGGATTCTCATCGGTACATCAACATTTTTTGGTCTCACTTTATGGCGGGCATCGCAGCACATGTCGCGCTACGTTTCCTCTCAGCTTAAATTGCTGGTATAATTAATATAATTATGCAGGTGTTCTATATTCGCTGTACTTTCCCCCAGGACATCTGCTGGGAGAGTACAGCGACTATACACTGCTCATTTTGTGCATCCTTATTATATGTTATATTGTGCTATGCAGTGCTGCCTGCAGAGCTTGTCTCATGCATGTAGAGCACTTGTTACGTCAAATCCGCGCGGTGTTTTTACAAAAACCGACAAATTTAAGACATGTCAGGCGTTTCGGTGTGAGTTTTCCGTACTCTGGTCAAGGAGAATGAATTCTCCCTTTACCACACCTGACAAGAAACACCGAAGACGCAAGACCCTTTTTGAGTCTAACCTTTCGGAAAATTACTCGGGACAGGGCTGAGAATGCTCGTTGATTATTCGCGTTAACCCGTCACTCGTTTCGATAAACTAAATTGATAAATTACCCCGCGGAGGAAGCGATTCTAGGTGGGAAGGGAAGTGGTAGGTTACTTTCACTTGGGGAAAAATTTATGGAAATATCAGATAAAATAAATTAGAAAAATTGGGTTGGTACTTATGTTTGGTTTTCCTGGTGAAGTTGTTTCGCCGGTAACCGATGCGTGGAAGGGAAAATTAATGGCAATCGTTTGTAAAAAAATCGTTACACTCGATGGATCGTGAAGCTGTTAGAATTTATTCAAACAACCGAATAATTGATACACGTACGTTCGCTATTACCGTGCGCGAGCAATCGTTATTTCTCGACACAATATACTTAACGCGATACTTGTGGTTCGATAAAACAGTAAAACGAAATAAACAGTGTAGACTTGTACAAAAACAGCAGAAAACAATTGAATTCAATTTCTTCTAAACTTTAGATAAATTCCGTATTATTAAAACTGAGAAAAAGTAAATTCGAACTGAATTTAGACTGTTCGCCCATTTTTATTATCAGTACTCACTCTGGACTTTGACTGACTCTACAGGGTGGGGTTCCTCCGCGGTAATTATCGCCAACGGGCTGTCTACTGACTGCCCGGCGACTGACTGTACTATCAACTGTATACTCTTGGTGCTAACTGTTAACTGCCTTTTTTCGGGCATTTTCCCGTCCTTATATAGGTCCTCGAGGGCTTAATTTCTTATGCGGGGGTTTCTTGGAATTACAATAGAACTCGGACTTTAGACTTTATCGATAATCCATTTTTTCCTCTAGCTGTGACGTCGTCGTCGTTCGATTCCTTTCCTGAGTTGCATGCGAGGCGATACCACATATCGTGAAGTAGTTGAAGGACTATTCCTTGCTTTGGTGGCACGCGTCGAGAGAGAGAGAGAGAGAGAGAGAGAGAGAGAGAGAGAGAGAGAGAGAGAGAGAGAGAGAGAGAGAGAGAGAGTCCTAAAACCGAAGCATCAGCAAAGGTTTGCGATAGAAAGAAGACGGAGCGCACGTCCTTGTTTCATTAACACAGCAGATCATGGAATACGTGCCAATGTCGATTAGCAGAGCTTGGTAAGTAAAAAATTTAAATAATTTAAAAATCGTGATTTAAAATCATGTAATATTTATTTTTGATTATAAAAAATAATGTCTTGCAGAGCGAGCAGCCCCTGCATATGAACCAACACCGAGGGTTCGTTATTCGTGTTATGGAGAGGGAGAGGAGGATACATATACTGTACAGACAGAGCTAGCTTCGGGAAAGAAAAGTGTCACCCGACATCCTCATCCACAGTTATCGTCGGTGGCAGAAGATCATTAACGCTGCCAACTTTGTATAGTGAGGCGTGGCATATTAGGTAAGACAATATCGTATATTCTGTACATGATGTTTTTTATTCATCAGTGCATTCAATTAAATACTTGTTTCATTCTTTTTTTAGAAGTACACAGTGATGACAACACCCACAGCGAAAAATAATGTAACAGCAATATTACGAGTGATAATACAAATTATTTCCGTATAGGGATAAAAATAAAATTAACGGTGAAGGAATCTCCGAGCATGGATTACCGTGTTTGCAGGGCTGTTCCATACGACGGTAAATATGTAAAGTGCTTTCCATAAAATATTGATGAATTTAAAAAATACCTGATCTTACTGTGTCTCTTATTTTTATAGCATAATAATTAGAAAATTATAATTGAAGTCTCTCTCTCGCAGCCATGTTGGAAATTTAGGCATTTTCGCAACGGCATCGAGAAACGGCACACACAGCACACTTTTGGACCTTTCTCGTTGGCTTCTGTCACTGGATCAACTCATCACTAGTACTCAACAGGACTCAAAATCAGGTACGAGTGCATTGTTATAATTTACCATAAATTCAATGGCAATGAGGAGTTGGATTCTCATCGGTGCATCAACGTTTCCTCTCAGCTTAATTCGCCGGTATAATTAATATAATTATGCAGGTGTACTATATTCGCTGTACTTTTCCCCAGGACATCTGCTGGAAGAGTACGGCGACTATACACTGCTCATTTTGTGCATCCTCATTACGTGTTGTATTGTGCTACGCAGTGCTGCCTGCGTAGCTTGTCTCATACATGTAGAGCACTCAAGCAGTTTCAATTGCAAGTGCTCTCATTTGTTCACTGCAATCTCACTTCATTTAGCTGCTGAGAGTTTGCTGTGAATTGTTATATTTCCTTACGCACATATCTATCTCATAGCGTTGCGTGCTACGCAGAGGAGGCTGCATTGCGCACATCACTCTCAGTATCTACAGCACACAATTAATATAATTGTATGCTGGTGCTCAGTCCACATAGTAAAATCAAACTCAGCTCATTCAATTAAATCCCGTTTTAATTCTCAAACATTTGGTACATGTATTTTCATTATTTTGTATTGTTTTAAAATTTAGTATCTTTTGTGTTTGTTTCTCATATTTAAAATAAATGTTTTAAAATGTATTATTACATTAGTTGTGTGGAAGGTTAAATAAACCACTTTCTCTGAATACCATCTATGCGTCTGATTTATTTTCACCCTGTCGTGAGTGAAGACTCATAATTTTCAATATATTTCAGAGCTGTCAAATAACAACGGACGGAATCTCAAACAAATTGATAGTTATTAATTTTTTGCACGTTCTATCCGATATATTTATTCATAATAGCTACGGGCTACCACCGATTATACCGCAACATCTCGCACGGCTACAAAGAAATCGTAAAGGGTGCGATGGATAATTTTCACCATCTCCTCATATGCGTCCTACATTTCACTTGTTCGTAGATAAACCACCATATCCAGGTCTATAATATAACACGGTGCACGAAAAGGCAACACCCAGAACACTAGCATCGTAACGCGGTAAATGACGAAAAAAAACGTTTTAGACTGCACGATCACGAAGTTAAAGACAAACTGAATGCTCAGGATGCTGCTGGCGGGTATCAGGGGGCTTAAAGATAACAAAAAATGGAGGACCTTTTGATTTCAATGAAAGATTTATGACCATTAAAGTGTTCACACGAAAACTTGATGTAAATTATCAGCAGCAAACAGAACAATTATGCTTCCATATGGAAACTACCCAGGGCTATCACTCGAAAACGAGTACTGTCCGCATTGAATTAATGATCTTCCCAGTTGTAACTGGGTAATAGAAGAAAGATCAGTATATCAGGATTAATTTCCTTTTCCTTCTGAGATTATATTGATAAGACTCTCGTATTATATTGGAATCTATAGTAAAAATACCATCATATATACATACATAGATATATATATATTGAAACGTTTCGCGATTTTTACACACTTTTCAGCTTTCGCTGTTACGCGCGTCTTATCAGGAGGCGGCGTGAAATCGCGTAGTTTTTAATTTTGTTTCGAGCGGTTTCGTTCGAGATTGTATGGAAGAGGGAGTTTGCTCGAAACCGATTCGTGCTCTGGGCTGGATGGAGTGAGAAGTGTCTGTGTTTTTATGGATTTGCAATCAATCTATTTGGTTGTTGTTTTTATTGTTGTTATTTGTGGGACCTCAGTTTAGGTTTTTGTCGTATCGCATTAGTCCGTGTAAGACATGCGATTTTGTTACCCTCTCATCATTGGTCCTTTGACTGATTGGGTAATTCTTTCTTTTCTTTATGGTGCTGAAGGCACGGAATTATTTGATGAATCTCTAATTGATCGTCAGTTCAGACAGGGTAGGAAGGATGTTCGTGGGATGATCTCGTTGTTTATACGATATTTACGTTCGCTTACAGAATATTTCCTAAGATCTACGCATGTGGAATTGCTTCCGGTGTGTCTGGGCTTTTGATTCTATAATTCGTAAAATAATGAGATATCACTTTACGTAATTGGTTGTCGCGTTTGCTAAAACGCACTCTTCTAAAACTACGTAAATGGAATAATTTCCAGTCTCGATTCGGGTTTTGATTCTACCATTCGTAAAGTGATTAGATATCACTTGCACGGAGCTTAACACTAAATTTATCTTTTAAATGGGTTGTCGCGTTTGCTAAGACGCACTTTTCTAAAACTACGTAAATGGAATAATTTCCAGTCTCAATTCGGGTTTTGATTCTACCATTCGTAAAGTGATTAGATATCACTTGTACGGAGCTTAACACTCAATTTATCTTTTCAATGGGTTGTCGCGTTTTCTAAAACGCACTTTTCTAAAACTACGTAAATGGAATAATTTCCAGTCTTAATTCGGGTTTTGATTCTACCATTCGTAAAGTGATTAGATATCACTTGTACGGAGCTTAACACTCAATTTATCTTTTGAATGGGTTGTCGCGTTTGCTAAAACGCACTTTTCTAAAACTACGTAAATGGAATAATTTCCAGTCTCAATTCGGGTTTTGATTCTACCATTCGTAAAGTGATTAGATATCACTTGTACGGAGCTTAACACTCAATTTATCCTTTTAATTGGTCGTCGCGTTTGTTAAAACGCACTCTCCTTAATTCTACGTACATGGAATAATTTCCAGTCTTTTCCGGTAGTGAATTTAGTATTCGTGAAGTGACGTAGTGTCGCTTTCACGGAGCTCAACACTCAAATTATCTAGAGAATTTATGCTGTTGTGATTTTTAATTTTTGAAATTCTAGGATATGGTTGGTCGAATCAGGGGCTTCGCGTGTCTCTATGTGAGGCGTACGGTGTGTGGCCTATCTTTATTTGCTGCCGGCTTAGTCCTCATACGGGGCGTTCCTTGGTACCTTCGTTAGAAGTACTGGTCTGCCTTGTTTTTAATCATCGGACATCTAGCTAGTTGTCATGCTAGGGGGTGTTATTGTTTTGTAGATGCCCGTACGCGTGAACTACCGTGTGAGGCTACGCCTTTCTGATGGTTGCGCGGTGAGTGTATAGTAGGGACGCGAGTGTAGTGCGAAGGGGGGGAGGTGTATGAATTTACCTACCTATCTCTACTCGTCTTTGTTATTGTTTGTGTCCCTCTCTATAGCTCGCTGTTCGCAACCGATACCGGGTTCGCAGCTTGACCAACTAGCTCTTCCTATACCCCGGATACTGGAGCCTTTAGCTGCTCTCAATTAAGCCACCTTATTGCGCCTTAGAAGCTTTACAATTAGGTTTTTTAATTGGTGCAATTGGCCTGGGTATTCGTTCGTCACAGGAGGTAGTTGGTGCTGGCCCTGACGTGGTGCCACCCACGCAGGTACACCCTACGAATCGGTTGCGCGTGGTGCAACAAGCCGGGATGCCACTCCCTAAACCTGGAGACACACGTGCTTCTCCACTTTGCAGAAGATGTGTAGCCACGGCGCTATGCGTGGGGACACGTTAATGCAGAGTGCCCTAACGCTGCGATTGGGGGCGGCCAAGGCGCAATGCAGGGGAGCCCTTTCCTCGCAGTGTATCCTCGATAATTCGTTCACTCAACCGACGGCCAGGACGCGATGCCAGGGAATCGGTTAAGAGAATGAATACTGTTTTTGACAAGATTTTTCCCAAACTGTTAGTCGTTATCGAGATAGCTGCGTTCGGTCAAACGATGGCCAAGGCGCGATGCAGGGGAATCGTTTGATCGAAAGCCTGCTATTTGTGTTACATTCTGAATTAAAAATGAATTTATTGTGGCTGTCGGGCAGCGCTTCGTCTTGAAGAACAGATTTTCAACAAGAGCCTCGAGGCTTGGCCGGTCGTGGTTTATATAGTTTAGTGGATGGGCCCCGAGGGGGTGTTTTTGGGTATGTCACGTGATGTTTGTCGCCCTTCAATCACTAGGTGAAGGAGGTGCGGGGTGATGTATCGGTGTACCGTTATTTCTATATTTAGCCGGGCTTTGTCTTTTCGGAGTTTGAACCGTGGTTCTAGCGAGGTTGAATTTGTTATCCTGTGTTAAAATTTCCACCCATAGGAGGTTCAAACTTTTCCTGACAGTTTTTATTTGTTTGATGCATGTTTTTCCTAATTATTGTCGTGTGTGGTTCTACGCATGCTTTGCATGAACTCTCTAGTCTATATTCTGGTTAGGTTTACTCTAGAATCGTTTAATAATCGTGGATTTGGTGTTTCACCATGTGTTTTCTAGCTGTTTTCCTAGATTTTTGTGTTATTTTTACTTTTGAGTATTTTGTCCAGTAGGGCTTGTCCTAATCTTGATTTGTTAATTGTTTTTTGTGCTATTTCGGTTTGTTTTGTGTCTTAATTTTATTATTAATGTTTAATCATTGAGTGGGGGTGTGTGGTGAGGTTTTATTCGGACTCCCCTTGTTGTTCACTATGGAAGTTTTGTGGAATTTCGAGAGTTCCACAAATTCTTTTGTAATCTCGCCGAGTCGTGGCGTTCTCTGCACATCGTGTACGTGTGATGTGGTTGGCTTGACAGGGTGAGGTGGACTATGCCTTCTTGGCTCGGTAAGGCGTTTATTGTCGTGCGTCGTTCCGCCTGCTTCCTAGTGGGCGGGGGGTACTATGCTGGGGTCCGACCTGTAATGTGTGATTTTGCTGTTTTTGGCCGGCCTCTCTTCTTACTTGTGCGAGCCGCTTTGCGAGCTATGTTTGTTTTGATAGTGAGTTCTGTATTTAGGTGGGGCCTTTATCCGATGCCATGCTGCTTTAGGGTGGGTACTTGCGCTTGGCGGTGTGGACCTATTCTTATGTTATGTTGTCCTAGTCCCAATGGCGTTCGTTTGTCTTGCGTAGGCTAGATGTGTGGGTGGTAATTATGGTTTTATTATGGTAGCGGAGCGCCGTGATGGCGTTCCGTTACAATATAGATATATATATATATATATCTATGTATTTATATATGATGGTATTTATATATATATATCTATATCTATATATAAATATATATATCTATGTATGTATATATGATGGTATTTTTACTATAGATTCCAATATTATACGAGAGTCTTATCAATATAATCTCAGAAGGAAAAGGAAATTAATCCTGATATACTGATCTTTCTTCTATTACCCAGTTGCAACTGGGAAGATCATTAATTCAATGTGGACAGTATATATATATATATATCTATATATATATACATATATATTGGGTCTGAGAAAAAGTTCGTGGCATTTTTCCCGATAGATGGCATCAATTGCAAATAAGTCAGGAAACACAGATCACAGCGACACCACTAAACGCTCGTTGGAAAGGTGACACTTCGAGCGTTACTTTGAGTATATAAACATCGAAATTGATGCAGTGGTTGGAAAGTTGCTTGCGTTTGAAAATGTAGAAAAGTATCGAAAAATTGTGCTATATTTTGCAATATAATTACGACAAAGGGAAGAACGCTGCGCAGGCTTCTGAAAAAATGTGTACGGTGAAAGTACCTTATCAAAATCTGCTGCGTGGAAATGGTTCGCTCGCTTTCGTTCCGGTAATTTTGATGTGAAAGATGAGTCACGCTCTGGTGGTCCAATCACTAAAAAAGCTGATGAAATTCTTGAAAAAGTCCAGCAAGATAAGCATATTAGCAGAGTTGATATTGGTATGGAGCTAGGCATTGACCACAAAGCTGTTTCGAACCATTTACACAAAGCTGGCTACAAAAAAAAGCTCGATGTATGGGTTCCTCGTGAGTTGAGCGCGAAAAACATGATAGACCGAATTAACATGTGCGATGCGCTGCTCAAACGCAATGAAATCGAGCTATTTCCGAAACATGTCATCATCGGTGATGAAAAAAGGATCACGCACGGCAATCGGAAGCGTCAAAGATCGTGGACAAGGGATGGTGAGCCGTCACAAGTGTTCGCGAAGCCAGGATTGACGGCGAAAAAGGTGATGCTGTGTGTGTGGCGGGACCTGAAGGGAATCGTCCACCATGAGCTACTTCCAGTTGATCAGACGATTGATTCTCAACTTTACTGTGGACAACTAGAGAGATTACTCCAAGCAATTAAAGGAAAATGGCCCGAATTGATTAATAAGAAAGGTGTTGTCTTCCATCATAACAACTCCCGACCACACACTTCTTTGATGACCCGTCAGAAATCCACTGTACCAGGTGTATGCATAAGTTTTTTCCGGTTTTTTGGTAAAAAAAAACACGTAATTTTCAAGGGAAATTAATTTTTGTTTTATTCAAAATATTGGCCATCGGCTTCTACACATTTCGCCCATCTTTCAGGTAACTTATGAATACCATGCCAGAAAAACTGCTTGTCTTTTGCGGCAAACCATTCGTCGAGCCATTTTCCAACTTCCTCGAAATTGCTGAAGTGCTGCTCTGGGAGCGCGTGCCCCATTGATGCGAAGAGGTGATAGTCAGATAGCGCCAGGTCTAGCGAATACGGCGGGTGCGGAAGGATGTCCCATCCAAGCGATTTCAAGGTGTCTTTCACTGCTTTTGCTGTATGAGACGGCGCATTGTCGTGTAACAAAATCACTTTGCAATGTCTTCTGGCCCATTCCGGTCGTCTTTCGATTAATGCGTGGTTTAAATTAATAATTTGTTGGCGATAGCGTTGTGTATTAACGGTTTCGCCGGGCTTCAAGAGTTCATAATACACAATACCGCTCTGGTCCCACCAGACACGGAGCATGGTCTTCTTGCCAAAGCGATTTGGCCTTGGTGTTAAAGGACCGGCTTCGCCAGGTGAATGTCACGATTTTTTCCGCTTCGGGTTTTCAAAATAAATCCATTTTTCGTCACCCGTCACAATTCGATGCAAAAATGATTTTCTTTCGTGGCGTTGAAGCAGCACTTCACAAGTGACTTTGCGATTTTCTATTTGACGTTCATTCAAATCGTGTAGGACCCATTTACCGAGTTTATTGATCTTACCTATTACTCGTAAACGTCTGCTGATTGTTTCTAGTGACACATGTAATGCTTCTGCTAATTGCCGTTGAGTTTGAGTTGGGTCATCATCCAATAACTCCTGCAATTGCTCGTCTTTGCATTTTTGTGGTCTACCAGAGCGCTCACTGTCTTTCACATTGAAATCACCACTTTTAAATTGTCGAAACCATGTCTCACATGTTCTAATCGATGGAACGAGTTCACCATATGTTTCTACCAGCAAACGTTGACTTTCAGCAGCCTTTTTCTTTTGATTAAATAAGAAAAGCAATGCGTGCCGCAAATGTTCTTTTTCAGGCACAAAACTCGACATGATCACTGAACGATAAAACAAAGACGCTAGTTTTTGGCGGACTCAACTTGTGTGTGTTTGTAGGTTAATGTCAGACGAACAAAATGACGTATGTGTCAAATTAATACGCTGCGTACTTTTCGCTGGCGCCATCTCTTAGTTAAACCGGAAAAAACTTATGCATACACCTGGTATAGTCCAGACATAGCCCTCTCTGACTATCACTTATTCCGATCTCTGCAGAACTCTCTTAAAGGAATTAAGCTGCTTTCAAAAGAAGCCTGTAAAAACCACTTGATTCAGTTTTTTAACCAGAATCCACAGTAGTTCTTAACCGATGGCATCATGGCTCGACCCAAAAAATGGCGAAACATTGTCGATAATAATGGAGCATATTTGGTTTCAAGAAATTCATTTTCACACTTGAGAAAACCAGTTGAATTTTACTTAAAAAACGCCACGAACTTTTTCTTAGACCCAATACAATAATAATAATAAGTATTGTTCGAGAATTCAGTATGATGGAGAGAAAGTGGACTGTAATGTAGAAGGTTGAATTAAAACGCAGTACACTGATGTTAATTATAATAGCATTTATTGCTCCACCTGTCAAGTGCGGCAGACACAAATACAAATGAACAAGTAAAAATAAAGCAAATTATATAGAAATAAGCGCAAATAGATAGAGTATAAAATTAGATTCAAATGTGGTGAGCTAGTTACCGCACACGTTTGTATCAATCGTGTGCAATTTGATGAGATATGCGGTCGTGACCGGGCCTCGCAGATTTGGTCCTTCGAGCCGGATATCAGTACCACCAGCATCGTGCTCTAACGTCAAGTGCGTGGACGCATATTCAGCCAGCGCACCCATCAGGAATACGTTCCACGAGCTCACCTCGTCGAAGGACGATCCGACAGCTCAACGAACACTAGCACTCTCAGCGGAGTCTACTAGCCGAGCTCCGCAGTATCGACTCTGCACATAGACTGGCTCGTCGCTGCTCGACATCTGCATCGGTTGGGTATCGTACAGCTCTGCGGAGTTTTAATTTGCTTATCTCTCCTATTTTCGCACTACCTGTGCTCAAATTGTATCGTCTATTACAAAAAGTGGTAAGTTAGCTCAAACCTAATTAGTACCTCTCTCACAGTATTATGGCTGATAAACCAAAGATACCTCAAGGCGGTGAGGGAATCGATCCAATTTCTGGAAAGAAGTTGCTAGCGCCACCAGCTATTACTGAGCCACCACCCATACGCTCAAGCTCTCGCTCAAACTCGCCTGCTCGACTACTCAGCGAGCTTAATTTCAAGGCTCAATCGCAGCAGAGCCGCCTCGACGCCATCGAGCTGGTGCTCCGGGCGCTACGACAAGAAGCAAATGAGACGTCCAACGAAGAACTCGATTCGCTGTGGGCTCAGATCGACGAGCACCACAAAGCCTTCATTAAAGTACATCAGTACTTCGAAGTGACATGGCCAATTGCTTTCGCTGACCACGAATATTTCAGTCGTGGTACGCATCTGGAGGAGGCCAAACTTACACTTGCTGTGAGGATGGCAATCGCATCATTGCGAAATCGCTTGCTACGTAGTCACCCATCCGCTGCACCTGCCGCACCACCGCAAGTCAACGCGAAGCTGCCTTATATAATTTTGCCACAGTTTGACGGAAAATATTCTGATTGGCCAGCCTTCAGGGATATGTTCCAGTCGTTAATCATGGATCAGCAACAGCTGTCCAGTGTAGATACGCTACATTACCTACGGGGCAGCGTAACCGGTAGTGCAGCACAGCTCATCGCTGGCTTAGCACTCACAGGTGAGTCCCTGCAGCCGTCATGGGATATTCTTACGAACAAATTTGAAAATAAACGGCTGTTGATGGAAGAGCGCCTCGACAGCATTTTTGCCGTTCTCAGAGACCTCAGCAGCACTAGTCAACTTTGGGATTGCGTTTTGGTACATCATGTGGCAAAAAAACTGGATAGGCCGACACGGGAAGCATGGGAGACATTACTTGGAGCTTCGCAGGAATTTCGAGCATTCAGCGAGCTCAAGGAGTTTGTCGAATCCCGGGTCAGGGCACTCGAAAGAATCGAGGCGACTCCAAATCATCCAGGCGTTAACACCAAGGCCTCTACATCAAAGGCGTCTTCAAGCTCATCTAAAGGGTCAGTACGACCCAGTACAGCTCATCACTCGACTGCCCGGGGGGGCACCAGTCAAGGAAGCACGCAGGGAATGGACCGATAAAACCTACCCCTGTGATTGTAGCCGATCTCTTGACTATTACGTGGTGATATGCCCAGAGTTCCGAGAGCGCAACGTCACGGAACGTCGTAAGGTGGTCGACAAAAGCTGTCTATGCTATAACTGCCTAGGAAGACAGAACGTGGCACCGTGCCGCTCAACCAGGAAGTGTAACGAGTGTAGTGCCAAGCATCATACCATGCTCCACCATGAGTCATCATCAAGCTCAAAGCGACTGCCATCAAGTACGTCTGCTCAACCTGCAGCTCAATGAGATGGAGGTGCAGTCGTCTAGAATTCAGAACTGTTCAACAAAGTCAGCTCATCACTCCTCGCAACTGGTTTAGCACTAATTAAAACAACAATTTGAACTTATCAAGTTTGGCTGCTCATAGATCCAGGATCAGGACTATCTTTCGTGGCAGAAAGCCTCTGTACTCAGCTTAAACTAACACGTCAGCGCGCATCCATTCCGATCTTTGGTATTGGTGGCAAGAGATCAGCTCAAACACGCGGATTGACTTAGCTCACTCTTCATTCTCAGCACACAGCCGCTATTGTCACCATGAATGCTCGCATCCTCAGAACTTTAACGATGATATTACCATCTGTGGTAATACCAAATCAGACGTGGCCACACATCAACAAGCTCAAATTGGCAGACTCAGATTTTCTACGCCCTCGGTCAATCGACATCATCATCGGGGCTGATGTTTATGGGCAGATCATTAAGCCTAATATCATCAGGAGCTCACCATCAATGCCAATTGCTCAGCTGTCGGTGTTTGGATGGCTGGTGCTTAGACCAATTGATTCAGCACAACCGCTCACCAGTTCATTTTATCATGCCCACCGTCAACAGGAGGAACAAGCACTTCAAGAAGCTCTCATGAAATTCTGGGTCCAAGAGGAATTACCAACCAACACTGACACCAGCTCACTCACACCTGAAGAACAGGAGTGTGAGGATCACTTCAGGTCGACGCATAGGCGTGACTCTACAGGGAGGTACATCGTCAGGATTCCGCTCAAATCACCGGCAATGCTCTTGGGGAGTTCATTTTCGACGGCTCATCACTGTCTGTCTCGAGTTTTAAAGCGACACTCGAGGGATGACGAATTCAAACAACTTTACCATCAATTCATGGCAGAATACGAGCAGCTTGGTCACATGGAGAAGGCGCCAGCATTACCTTCAAGTGCAGGGCATTATTATCCGCTGCATCATGGAGTTCTCAGGCCAGCGAGTACCACTACAAAATTGAGAGTGGTGTTCAATGGCTCAAGTGCAACATCATCTGGGTTCTCCTTAAACGACATCATGCACACTGGTGCTAACCTGCTGCTCAACATCTCAGACGTGCACATTTGGATTCGTCATCATCGTCACATCTTCGCTACGGACATCACCAAGATGTACCAACAGATCCTGGTACACGAAGAGGATTGCAATTTGCAAAGAATACTGTGGATCAATGACCAGCTCGAGGAGGTGCCATACCGGCTGAAAACTGTCACCTACGGCACCAAAGCTGCACCTTTTTGGGCAGTTCGAGCACTAATCCAGCTCGGCGAAGACGAAGATATGAGATTTCCACTCGCGGTGCCATCCATCATGCATGGCCGTTATCTGGATGATATTTTTGGAGGCGCAGACACAGTAGAACAGCTTAATCAGATTGCTCAACAGCTAAAGGAGTTGTGCATGGCAAGCGGATTCTCGCTTGCCAAGGGCACGCAACAGACTCGGAAATACTCGCCAGCATTGCTGCTACCGAGTCATCTTGCTCAGAAATTATATTGGACGACTGCTCAACCAAAATACTTGGACTCACGTGGCTTCCGCACGACGATCAGTTCGTGTTCTCAACCCGGTTCAGCTCAGCACCTGCAAAATTCAACAAGCGTCTCATTCTATCTAAAGTGGCTCAGATATTTCATCCACTCGGGTTCATCTCACCAATTGTGATACGTGCCAAAATGCTTTTGCAGGAGCTTTGGCTACACAAGCTCAAATGGGATGAGCCACTGCCATCCCACGTTTCATCACGTTGGCTAGCAATCAGAGAAGATCTCACTAACTTAGCTAACATCTCAATTCCTCGTTGGTTCAACTCATGGAGGAGCTCCACAGTGGAGTTGCATGGATTCTCAGATGCCTCTCAGCTAGCTATGTCGGCAGTGATATACATCACTGTCATCTCACCGTCCGTAACAAAAGTGACGTCACTCGTGTGCTCAAGGACCAAGGTTGCACCGCTCAAAAAGCTCACCATACCCCGGTTGGAGCTCACAGCAGCGCTGCTTTTAGCCAAGCTCATCTCAAATGTTCAAGCCACACTCAATTTGAACATTGCATCTACTCATCTGTGGACGGATTTATCAGTCACACTCATATGGATCAAAGCTCATCCGTCGCGTTGGAAGGATTATGTTAGGAACCGAGTCACTCAAATACAATATCTTACAGAGCATGCTCAGTGGCGACATGTTCCTGGTGTTTCCAATCCTGCCGACTGTGCCTCTAGAGATATAACAACAGAACAACTCAGAGCTCATCCGTTGTGGTGGACGGAGCCACCATGGCTCAATGAATCGCGACAGTCATGGCCTGCTCAGCCTGCACTAGCCAAGAATCTAGGTGGGTTGGAGTCTCGGCCAGGAGTAGCCCTTGTGGTGGCTTCATCGAATCAGGACTGTCACTGGGATCTGGTGTACAGGTATTCATCGCTCAATAAATTGTATCGGCTCACAGCTTACTGCTCGAGGGTGATAGCACGGCTCAAGAGGATACTTGGCTCAACACCAGTCACGCGTGAGATCGACGAAGCGAAGATTTTTTGGGTCAAGGCAACCCAGGCAGCTTATTTCTTGCACGAGCTCAAAGTGATGTCATCTGGAATGCTGCTGCCAACCTTCTATCGTTTCAGTAGGCTCACCGCCTATCTCGATCAAAAAGGCGTAATCAGGGTGGGAGGACGGCTCAAACAATCAGCACTCAACTTTGAAGCGTGTCATCCAACAATTTTGCCTCGTCAGTCTCGTCTCTCATCACTCATTATTGACCAAGCGCATAAGCGCACGTTTCACGGTGGTACTCAGCTCACTTTAGCGCAAGTTCGTCAAGCTTACTCGATCATGGGGGTAGAGCTCCAGTCAAGGCTCATATCTTGAACTGTGTAGTGTGTGCTCGGCAGAGAGGGATCCGTGCTCGACAACTAATGGGTCAACTACCTCTCCCTCGAGTCACACCTGCACAGCCGTTCACAGAGACTGGAGTTGACTACGCAGGTCCGCTCACACTCAAGACATGGAGAGGGCGAGGGGCCAAAATACACAAGGGCTGGATTTGTGTCTTTGTGTGCATGGCCACGACGGCGTTACATCTGGAGGTCGTCACTGACTGCTCAACCGACGCATTCCTTGCTGCTTTTCGGCGCTTCTCCGCCCGACGAGGAATACCTCGCGCTCTCAGCCCAGATTGTGGTACGAATTTCACCCGAGCTAACAAAGAGCTGCGACGACTATTCTCATCATGCTCATCTGAACATCTCATCGTTGCAAATGCTCTCTCACAGGATCGTGTACAATGGCGGTTTAACCCTCCAGCCGCGCCACACATGGGCGGCAAATGGGAAGCAGCAGTGAAGTCGGTGAAGCATCACCTCCGTCGGACGCTGGGTAAAACGGTCCTTACCTACGAGGAGTTGACGACACTGCTGACTCAAATTGAGGCTGTTCTCAACTCAAGGCCTTTAGAACCTCTCAGCGACGATCGTGAAGATGTATCAGCTCTAACACCAGGGCATTTTCTCATTGGCAGCGCACTTACCACTATCCCAGAACCATCTCTAAAGGATCTGAAGATCGCAAGGCTCTCTCGATGGCAGCTCATACAGCAGAAATTTCAAAGTTTCTGGGCTCAGTGGTCTACTCATTATCTCCAGCGTCAACAGGCAATTTCGAAATGGCACCACCCTAACAACAACATCCAGATCGGCTCACTTGTTTTGCTCACAGATTAGCGCTTTCCACCATGCAAGTGGCCACTTGCACGAGTGATTGCGCTACATCCTAGCAGTGACGAGCTCACAAAAGTGGTGACCATTAAGACAGCTACGGCGACGCTCACACGGCGCATTGCCAAGCTTGCAGTGCTGCCAGTGCCCTCAGCAGAACATCACGTTGAGGAGAATCAGCAACCACATTGCTGTTGGCGGGCGGGATGTTTGAGAATGCTTGAACATTTGCTAAGCGTAGTGAGACTGCGCACTGCAGGCTAGCCTGGGCAACTGCTTGCTGTTGCGACTCAGCGGCAGCACCACACAGGAGCTGTAAATCTAACACTAGGTCTGCGTGCCGAGCAACAGGTCGCTGCGCGCAAGCGCTCTACGACTGCTTGTTTTGACAACGGCTGCTTCGTACAACGCAGCCATCTTGCGTTTTGCTCTCGTACGGTACTCTTCGCCTCCGTGGTCGTGCGTGTTCATAAAAGTTCTGTGCATCCAAATTCGTCTCAAAGTGCAGCTCTGCCGACCTACAATCTCAACAAACTCTTCGATCACATCCGCATTAGTATATAGACGTCGGTTCACCAGTGCATTACCATATTGTCTCATCGTGTTGTGCACCCGGCGTCAGCTTCACCGCGAGGCCTGGCCACGACAGCATATGTCATCAAATTGCACACGATAAATACAATCGTGTGCGGTAATTAGCTCACCACATTTGAATCTAATTTTATTCTCTATCTATTTGCGCTTATTTCTATATCATTTGCTATATTTTTATTTGTTTATTTGTATTTGTGTCTGCCGCACTTGACAGGTGGAGCAATAAATGCTATTATAATTAACATCAGTGCACTGCGTTTTAATTCAACCTTCTATATTACAGTCCACTTTCTCTCCATCATACTGAATTCTCGATCAAGTATATATAATAATTAATCCTAATATTTCCTTTATCTTTTCTATATATGCATAACATATTCTATATATATAATATACATTTTATATATATTATTCATATATATATATAGAATATGTTATGTATATATAGAAAGGATAAAGGAAATATTAGGATTAATTTACCGTAAAAAGCCAGCCTGGCCGAATCTCCGCGCTACGTTAAACGCCTTGGCGCGAGGGCTGAACAGCGATCTAGCTGACTTGCATACGGACGAAATATATGAGTAACCGAGTCGGGCGAGACGCTCTCAGAAAAAAAAATACCCTCTCTCTCTCTCTCGTTTCTATGGCACGAGAATAATTGTCTTACTAGCAGGTTATTTAAGAAAAAGGGTGTAACGATAAGTACAGTAATCACTAACTAAACGAACAACCAATAACGACTAGAATAAGCAATAATTCAATAAAAATATCCATACTAATAAGAGTTTAACGCAAAAATCAGATTGTGTACGATAATGCGAGTTAACTACAAAATCTGTAACAAAATTATTACTAGTGGTTTGATGCGAATCATTTAATTAACCGCCGTACAAACGTTGAAATCTTTAGACACTACCATAGACACATCCACATAGGAGCGAGCATAAGGATATTACCTAGACTAAGAAACTCTGTCGAACGTCGGCCGAGAAGCGGGCTGGTAAAAATCGCCTCACTTTAAGGGGAAAGCGACTCGAGCACGTTCCCTCACCTAATCGCTTGGTCCTCTGTGTATCACATCGCGCGGACAAATCAGAGCGCCATACCGATGCACTTGCATAGAACTACTGCTCTGCATCTCGGGAAGCTACTCTGCGGGGTAAGGGGAATCAATCCGTGTATGGTTGAGATAGACCGAGTGGAAATTCTTATAATCAGGATAGGGTTTTATCCCTTCTTTTCTTCTAACGCGCTTGACGACGGGAATCTTGAGGCTCAGGAGCCCTATAAAAAGCCTCGAAAATCTACCGGAGAGACTTTTTCCACGGGGAGCAAGTAGTGCAGTTTCACAGTTCGACAATTTTTCACGGCGGCATAGTTCCTCAGAGTATAGTTTCAAGTAGTACAGAGTACGAGTAAAGAGTACTGGACAAAGAGTACAGAATACAGAGATCGACAGTACCTATTATTATTAACGCGTGCGAAAGCGGGAATATCGAACGTGCAACACATGACTAGTGAACTCATGTAGTTTTATTTCAATAAACAATTATTGATACGTACCAACGTATACGTACAATCTTGAGTTTGTCCGACTTCACCAGTTTATGCCCAACCAACGTTCAACAGCAATAACCACAGCAACAACGAACCATAAGTATAACTTTCTTTTACCAAATAAAGTGAAATCTTGCTCGACGCAAAACTGTCATTCGAGTCCACCCCATTATTCGTGAAGTTATTGTCACCAACAAGGAACAAAACGCACTCCAGCCCTATCCCGAGTTATTTTCCGCGAGGTTAGACTCAAAAACGGGCTTGCGTCTTCGGTATTTTCTCGTCGGGTGTGGTAAAGGGAGGATTTATTCTCCTTGACCAGAGCACGGAAAATATACACCGAAACGTGCATCTATGTTAGATTCGTGGGTTGGTAAAATAGGCCGCGATTTTGACGTAACAAATTCTGGGGACTCGTCCGGGATCTTAGAGTGTTAGTTTTGTTCAAATTAATTTTGTAAAAACCACTGCATAAAAAAAATGTACTTTTCCCTTTTTACCGCATTTTTGAGAACTGATTTAATTCATAGAAATCGATTTTTTACTTTTTATTAAGTTTTAACGATTCAACTCATTTCACGAAAATGTAATATTCCTTTATATCGAGTTTTATAAATCGATTCAATTCATAAAATCTAACTTTTCCCTTTTACCGCATTTTTGAGAATTGATTTAATTCATAGAAATTGTTTTTTACTTGTTATTGAGTTTTAAGGAGTCAAACAGAATTCATCATTCCTTGCTACTAACAATAAGCTTTTATAAATCGATTTATTTAATAAAATTCAACGTTTCTTTTTTTACCGCATTTTTGAGAGTTGATTTAATTCATAGAAATTGATTTTTCACGTTTTATAAAGTTTTAACACTTCAATGAAAATTTATCATTCTTTGCTACTGAGTTTTTTTGATTGATTTAATTCATAAATATTAACTTTTTCCTTTTTACTGCTTTTTGGTAAGTTGATTTAATGCACAAAAATTGATTTTTTTACATTTTATTCAGTTTCAGTATCTTAATTTATTTCAATAAAATTTTATCATTATTTTCTACTGAGTGTAATAAATCAATTTTATTCTTAAAATTCTGATTTTAAGAGAGTCAAAGAGATTTTTTTTATTGAAAAGAGATTATTGAATCCCAAATAAAGGGAAAACGTTAAGTTAAGAATTGATCGAAGAAATATATTTTACTTTCTTTCTTTCTCCATGTGTAATTCTTCAACTGTCAAAGTTATATGGAGACTCTGAAAAATTTGATGGACATTCATACGCGTATTGTAGAGCTCGTAGTTAGCATGCAAAAACTCATTATTCAACTCACGCATGAAATCTTCGTAAGGAAAACCAGTTCAGGAAAGATGCAACGAAAAACAAGAGCTAGTACAAGACGAAACGATCGAAAAAAATCGAGAAAATATTATAAGTAATTCCAATACTAATTGTAAGTCTAAAGAATAATCATATTCGTTGTGGTCAGCAACTGTCAGTTTTCTTACTTAATTTTTATATTGCTCATCTTGCATCACTGTTGCATCTCAGTTGCATCTAGATATATTAGAAGTTTTTTTTGGTTCTTATTTTTAGTTAAACATTCCTTTTTTCTTTTTCCTCTTTTACTTTCCTCTGTTTGAGAATCCGTCCGACGGAGGTGATGCTTCACCGACAGTACTGCTGCTTCCCATTTGCCACCCATAAGTGGTGCTGCTGGACGGTTGAACCGCCACTGTACACGATCCTGTAAGAGAGCATTTGCAACGATGAGATGTTCAGATGAGTATGATGAGAATAGTCGTCGCAGCTCTTTGCTAGCTGCGATGAAATTCGTACCACAATCTGAGCTGAGAGCTCGAGGTATTCTTCGTCGGACCGAGAAGCGCCGAAAAGCAGCGAGGAATGCATCGGTTGAGCAGTCAGTGACGACCTCCAGATGTAACACCATCATGGCCATGCACACAAAGACACAAATCCAGCCTTTGTGTGTTTTAGCCCCTCGCTCTTTCCATGTCTTGAGTGTGAGCGGACCTGCGTAGTCAACTCCAGTCTCTGTGAACGGCTGTGCAGGTGTGACTCGAGAGAGCGATAGTTGACCCATTAGTTGTTGAGCATGGATCCCTCTCTGCCGAGCACACACTACACAGCGCGAGATGTGAACGTTGACTGGAGCTCTACCCCTAATGATCCAGTGAGCTTGTCGAACTTGCGGTAAAGTGAGCTGAGTACCGCGGTGAAACGTGCGCTTATGATCTTGGTCTATGATAAGTGATGACTGACTGAGGCAAGACTGACGAGGCAAAATTGCTGGATTACACGCTTCAAAGTTGAGTGCTCATTGTTTGAACCATCCTCCCATCCTGATTACGCCTTCTTGATCGAGGTAGGCTGTGAGCCTACTGAAAGGATGAAAGGTTGGTAGCAGCATTCCAGATGACATCTCTTTGAGCTCGTGCGAGAAGTAAGCTGCCTAGGTTACCTTGACCCAAAAAATCTTCGCTTCGTCGATCTCACGTGCCGAGATGAGTGTGACTGGTGTTGAGAAAGGTATCTTCTTGAGCCGTGCTATCACCCTCAAGCAGAGAGCTGTGAGCCGATACAATTTGTTGAGCGACGAATACCTGTGCACCGGATCCCAATGACAGTCCTGATTCGATGTAGCCACCACAAGGACTACCCCTGGCGATACTCCAACACACTTAGATTCTTGGCCAATGCAGGCTGAGCAGGCCATGACTTTCGCGAATGATTGAGCCATGGTGGCCCCGTCCACTACAATGGATGAGCTCTGAATTGTTATGTGGTTATGCCTCTAGAGGCACAGTCCGCCGGATTGGAAACGCCAGGAACATGTCGCCACTGAGCATGCTGTGTAAGGTCTTGTATTTGAGTGACTCGGTTCCTAACGTAATCCTTCCAACGCGATGGATGAGCTTTGATCCACATGAGCGTGACTGATGAATCCATTTACAGATGAGTAGATGCAATGTTCAATTTGAGTGTGGCTTGAACACTTGAGATAAGCTTGGCTGAAAGCAGCGCTGCTGTGAGCTCCAACCAGGTTATGGTGGGCTTTTTGAGCGGTGCAACCTTAGTTTTTGAGCATACGAGTGACATCACTGTTGTTGCAGACGGTGACATGACAGTGATGTATATCACTGCAGACATAGCTAGCTGAGAGGCGTCTGAGAATCCATGCAACTCTACTGTGGAGCCGCTCCATCAGTTGAACCAACGAGGAATTGAGATCTTGGCCAAATGATTGAGATCCTCCCTGATTGCTAGCCAACGTGATAAGATGCGGGATGACAGTGGCTCATCCCATTTGAACTTGTATGGCCAAAGCTCCTGCAAAAGCATTTTGGCACGTATCACAATTGGTGAGATGAACCCATGCAACTCCACTGTGGAGCCGCTCCATCAGTTGAACCAACGAGGAATTGAGGTCTTGGCCAAATGATTGAGATCCTCCCTGATTGCTAGCCAGCGTGATAAGACGCGGGATGACAGTGGCTCATCCCATTTGAACTTGTATAGCCAAAGCTCCTGCAAAAACATTTTGGCACGTATCACAATTGGTGAGATGAACCCGAGTGGATCAAATATCTGAGACACTTCAGATAGAATGAGACGATTGTTGGAATTTGCAGGTGCTGAGCTAAACCGGCTTGAGAATACGAACTGATTTTCGTGCGGACGCCACATGAGTCCAAGTATTTTGATTGAGCAGTCGTCCAATATAATTTCTGAGCACGATGACTCAGTAGCAGCGATGCTGGTCAGTATGTCCGAGTCTGTTGCATGCCACTTGGCAAGCGAGAATCCGCCCGCCATGCACAACTCCTTTAGCTGTTGAGCAATCTAATTGAGCTGTTCTACTGTGTCTGCTCCTCCAAAAATGTCATCCACGTAACGGCCATGCGTGATGGTTGGCACCGCGAGTGGAAATCTCATACGTTCGTCTTCCACGAGCTGGATGAATGCTCGAACTGCCAGAAAAGGTGCAACTTTGGTGCCGTAGGTAACTGTTTTCAGCCGGTATGGCACCTCCTCGAGCTGGTCGTTGATCCACAGTATTCTTTGCAAATTGCAATCCTCTTCGTGTACTAGGATCTGTCGGTACATCTTGGTGATGTCCGTGGCGAAGATGTGGCGATGACGACGAATCCAAATGAGCATGTCTGAGATGTTGAGCAGCAGGTTGGCACCAGTGTGCATGATGTCGTTTAAGGAGAACCCAGATGATGTTGCACTTAAGCCGTTGAACATCACTCTCGATTTTGTAGTGGTACTCGAAGGCCTGAGAACTCCATGATGCGGCAGATAATAATGCACTGCACTTGATGGTAATGCTGGCGCATTCTCCACGTGACCTAGCTGCTCGTATTCTGCCATGAATTGATGGTAAAGTTGTTTGACTTCGTCATCCCTCGAGTGTCGTTTTAAAACTCGAGACAGACAGTGATGAGCAGTCGAAAATGAACTCCCTAAGAGCGTTGCCGGTGATTTGAGCGTAATCCAGACGATGTACCTCCCTCATGAGTCACGCCTATGCGTCGCTCTGAAGTGATCCTCACACTCCTGTTCTTCAGGTGTGAGTGAGCTATCAGTGTCGGTTGGTAATTCCTCTTGGTCCCAGAATTTCATGAGACCTTCTTGAAGTGCTTGATTTTCCTGTTGAAGGTGGGCATGATGAAATGAATCGGCAAGCGGTTGTGCTGAATAAATTGGTCCAAGCACCAACCATCCGAACACCAACAGCTGAGCAATTGGCGATGACGGTGAGTTTCTGATAATATTAAGCTTGATGATCTGCCCATAAACATCAGCCCCGATGATGATGTCGATTGACCGAGGGCGTAGAAATTCTGAGTCTGCCAATTTGAGCTTGTTGATGTGAGGCTACGTCTGATTTGGTATTTCCACAGATGGTAATATCACCGTTAAAGTTCTGAGGATGTGAGCATTCATGGCGACAATAGCGGCTGTGTGCTGAGAATGAAGAGTAGGCTGAGTCAAGCCGCGTGTTTGAGCTGATCTCTTGCCACCAACACCAAAGACAGTGATGCCAGATGAGGGAATTTTCGTCCCTTTTGGGTACCCTCTCCACTGGGTCTGTTTTAGCGCCTACTGCGCGCGCACCCGGCGCACCGACCAATCAGCAGTCAGGCAGCGTGTGACGTCACACACTACGCCGTGCGCAGACTCGGCTCACCGACCAATCAACAGTCAGGCAGCGTGTGACGTCACACACTACGCAGACCCGGCTATTAAATGAAATTGTAATGAACCTTTCGTGTAAATGACTACAATTTGGTGTTGGATATTGTAATGCACTATTCATTTGCTGACGGCTGCAAAATTAGTGAGCGTTTTATATATTTCTTCACTTTCATCATTTATTTATTTATATATATAATATTTATATATATTCATTAAGAAATCTTCCATAACTTATTTCATAAAAGCCCGCGCAGTGGCTGTTGTGAAGTGGGTGGGGCGAGACAACGTAAAGCGCAATCGAGACGAGATTTGTTACGAGCGGCGCAAGCCTTCCCCTGACGCGCCTAGCACGGGCAGCGTGGTGAGGGCAGCGAGATAGGGGCAAAAATCCCTCATCTGGCATCACTGACCAAAGATCGGAATGGATGCGCGCTGACGTGTTAGTTTGAGCTGAGTACAGCGGCTTTCTGCCACGAAAGATAGTTCCGATCCTGGATCTATGAGCAGCCGAACTTGATGAGTTGAAATTGTTGTTTTAATTAGTGCTAAACCAGTTGCGAGGAGTGATGAGCTGACTTTGTTGAGCAGTTCTTAATTCTGGATGACTGCACCTCCATCTCATTAAGCTGCAAGTTGACCAGACGTACCCGATGGCAGTCGCTTTGAGCTGGATGATGACTCCTGGTGGAGCATGGTATGATGCTTGGCACCACACTCCTTATACTTCCTGGTTGAGCGGCACGACGCCACGTTGTGTCTTCCCAGGCAGTTATAGGATAAACGGTTTTTGTCGACCACCTTACGACGTTCCGTGATGTTGCGCTCTCGGAACTCTGGGCATATCACCACGCAATGGTCGAGAGATTGGCAACAATCACAGGGGTAGGTTTTATCGGTCCATTCCCTGCGAGCTTCCTTGACTGGTGCCCCCCGAGCAGTCGAGTGATGAGCTGTACTGGGTCGTACTGACCCTTTAGATGAGCTTGAAGACGCCTTTGATGTAGAGGCCTTGGTGTTAACGCACGGTTGATTTAAAATCGCCTCGATTCTTTCGAGTGCCCTGACCCGGGATGTAACAAACTCCTTGAGCTCGCTGAATGTTAGAAATTCCTGCGAAGCTCCAAGTAATGTCTCCCATGCTTCCCGTGTAAGCCTATCCAGTTCTCGTGCCACATGATGTACCAACACGCAATCCCAGAGTTGGTCAGTGCTGCTAAGGCCTCTGAGACGGTGTCTGCCTCAGATACTGCAGCAATAATTTCGGCTAGAGACGTCGCGTCTCGCTCGGAAGGTGTAGTGACGGCAAAAATACTATCGAGGCCCTCTTCCATCAACAGCCTTTTAGTTTCAAACCTGTTCGTGAGAATTTCCCATGACGGCTACAGGGATTCACCTGTGAGTGCTAAGCCAGCAATGAGCTGTGCTGCACTACCGGTTACGCTGCCCCGTAGGTAATGCAGCATATCTACACTGGACAGCTGTTGCTGATCCATGATTAAAGACTGGAATATATCTCTGAAGGCTGGCCAATCAGAATATTTCCCGTCAAACTGTGGTAAATTTATATGAGGCAGCTTCGCCTTGGCTTGAGGTGGTGCGGCAGGTGCAGCAGATGGTTGACTACGTGGCAAGCGATTTCGCAGTGACGCGATTGCCATGCTCATAGCGAGTGTAAGCTTGGCCTCCTCCAGATGCGTACCACGACTGAAGTATTCGTGGTCAGCGAATGCAATTGGCCACGTCACTTCGAAGTACTGATGTACTTTAATGAAGGCTTTGTGGTGCTCGTCGACCTGAGCCCACAGCGAATCGAGTTCTTCGTTGGACGTCTCATTTGCTTCTTGTGGTAGCGCCTGGAACACCAGCTCGATGGAGTCGAGGCGGCTCTGCTGCGATTGAGCCTTGAAAATGACCTCGCTTGGTAGTCGAGCAGGCGAGCTTAAGCGAGAGCTTGTGCGTATGGGTGGTGGGTCAGTAGTAGCTGGTGGCGCTAGCAACTTCTTTCCAGAAGACTGCTCATTTCCCTCACTGCATTGAGTTAGCTTTGATTTATCTGCCATGATACTGTTAGAAACGCACTAGTTAGATCTGACCAAACTTGACACTCTTGGCACTCTTGATACACTTTGAGCACTGGTCGTGCGAGAGTAAGAGAAATAAGTCAAATAAAACTCCGCAGAGCTGTGCAATACCCAACCGATGCAGATGTCGAGCTGCGACGAGCGAGTCTATTTGCAGAGTCGATACTGCGGAGCTAGGCTAGTAGGCTCCACTGTGAGTGCTAGTGCTCGTTGAGCTGTTGGATCGTCCTTTGATGAGGGGAGCTGGTGGAATGTATTTCTAGTGGGTGTGCTGGCTAAGTATGCGTCCACGCACTTGACGTTAGAGCACGATGCTGGTGGTACTGATATCCGGCTCGAAGGACCAAATGTTCGAGAATTCAGATGGTAGAGTAAGTGGACTGTAAGATATTGAAGAAATATTAATAATCAGTACACAGATGTTAATTACAATCGCATTTATTGCTCCACGTGTCAAAGTGCAGCAGACATGGTTACATAAATAAATCAAATGAAATATAGCGAATAATATATTAAAATAAGCAAGAAAAAGGAATGAATACAATGTGGTGAGCTTTACCATACACGATTATATTAATCGTGTGTAATCGATGAGAAGTTCTGTCACGATTGGGCCTCGCGATAAAGCTGACGCCGGGTGCATGACAAGATGAGCCAAATCTTGATGTACTGGTGTGCCGAAGTCGATATATCACTGCTGATATGATGGCTGATTTGTGGAGACTATAGGTCGGCTGAGTAACATAATAGTATTCGCCGCATACTTTAGACTTGTGTGATTGAATGGGCTGCGTGTTCCACTCGTAGCTTCGACCGGTTCTGCGTAGACGGTTATGGTGTTGGTTAACGAGTGGGGGCAATCCATAACCATCGAAAAAGATTCCATGTCCATTTTTATCAACTTAAGTGGCAACCCAGTGTCGCCCAGGTAGATTATGCTCGTCTGTGTTTAGAACCAATGCTGCGGGTCTAGACCAGCGATTTGGGATGCGATCGACCGGGAATACTCCTTTCGTCTCAGCAGATATTCGTTGTAGAGCGTCTAATATCTGCAGACTGTTCATGCTGTTTACACAACTGCTGTTGACGTTTAGAGTGTGGTTGACGTTGTCTCTGTTGATGATAATGATGGTTGCACGGTGGTTGCTCTGGCTGGTGCTTGTGCGTGTTACACGGGGGTGGTGGTGGTTGTTTAGCAGTCGGTAAGACTACTTGTTTTTCTCTGCCACGGAAAAGTCCAGTTATTCCATCGTTAGCCGGCACAGTTCCTCCGTGCAACGGCGAGTTATCACTGTTGCACGATCGTATAATATCGTTGAATATATACTCTACGCTTTGTGATTTATCGAGAGTATTTTCCTCATTTGATGCTTCGTTGTTCGGTTGGCTTTGCTGATTTTTAATAGGTGTTGAATTATCAATAGGTTGTAAATAAATAGGGCTAACTGCATCGAGCTCCTTAAACCGGAGCCACGAACGTTTTGCCACGTTATTTAGAGTGCATTTTACATCAACTTCTTTCGAAATACCATGATGAGTACAGTAAACGTTGTTGATGGGCATATTTTTTAATGACGGACGCTCATATTCTTCCAGATTGATGATCTTGCACCCCAGAACATCGCGTAAAGGCTCGGCTTTCTGCAAGCCTCTTGTGTAAATACATAAGGCATAACAACACAGTAAGCGTAGATTGGGATAGATTTTTTTCAACGGTGTATCACCATCAAGTCAGTCCAGTCCATGATGAAAACACGTTAGTTTATTGTTGCTCGTACGTACGCACTTTGGTAACTCACCAAAGTCATATGGTGGTTCGACAAGCCAATGACCATAATGTTCTTTTTGAAGAGTCGTCACAGCTATCTCATTTGGTAGAAAACGGTTGTTTGCACCGTAGAGTGCTTGAATATCCACTATAACGTCCATTATGAGGATTTGATGTAGACTGATACCAGGAGTGGTTGCGTAGACGAGTTTAAATATTACAGTGTCGGGTGTGACGCCCTCTCACGCACTAAAATCTGTAATGACCTGACGTGTGGAATCTATCTCTATTACATTATCATACTCGGCGTATACCACACAATTTAATGTAGATGTCAGAGGCACTGCAAACCGTACTTCGATCCTTACAGTGCCGTGTCTTACGAGATTCCAGTGACCGAAGCAACTTGCTAATAAGTCCGGTGACAAATCAAAGACATACAGACAGTAGCCTTTGAGATAATCGCCCCTGGTAATATCTAGACCCTCATTCTGAAAGTGTATACCGGTACCGCTAAAGAGCGTGTGAAAACTATCTATCCAGTTTTCGTTACCACCAAACACCGATTGAAGAGGTTTGGTAGGTATTTGTTGACTATCGACGTACAGAAAGAGGAAATTTAACGAAAAATTATTAAGGTTAAACGGATTTAACGTTGTACTGCCATTGAATGCTCGGTTATTCACAAACCCAAAAATTATTAGTTTGGGCTATCGGCCCATAGAATAACGTTATCCAGAGTATCGCCAGTGATACCGCTATACATCGTAAAAGCTTTAACCTCAACCCTTGTTATAGGATACTTGGTGGTTGTTTTTGCAAGCATTTTGGCGTCAGCTATCAGCACGCCTGGTGCAATTTTCACTCGACGGACGAGTAATGTAGCTTCGGTGATATGCAGTTTATGTGTCACACCAGCGCGCAGTGGGGCCGATTCCCGAAAAGCTGGTCAAAAGTCGAAAAATGAAGTTTCATTTTATAGGATTTAGAGTACATAGGTGGACAGAGTAATGTTTGAAGAATATAATGGAACATTTTATAAGGGCTCGTGAAGTATACCTGGCAAGTATAAGCCAGTACAAAAGAGACCTTCGCGCAAGTAATAGCTCGATCGTTCGAGATCATATTCAAGCGTCATATTAAAAAATTCGTAGAAAATCGTAAAATTGGTGTTTCTTAATTCTGCAAAATGGAGGTTTCAGGTTAAAGGAAGTAGTCTATTATCATATGCGTCGAAAATTATAACAGATACATATAAATTAATAGCTAAACAATGTCTAAAGTAGAAAAAATGAAAAATTATGTATAATCATTTTAGAAAAACAGGGAAAAAGTTCCGCAATGTTCCGCAACGAAACAAGTTTTAAATTAAAGTTTGTACTGTTATGTAACAAAATTAGTAAAAATCAGCTGCAGCTAGCTGCAACTTTGTTTTAAGTGCACATTTGAATATAAAAAATTACAAATTCACATTAACCACTAGTTGCACGTTTTTTTCAAATGAATATAATTTTGTGAAACTTGTTACTCGGAGGTTTTTGGGGTCGCTGAATACGAATCCGGTGTCAAAAAAACTAAATTCAAAATGGCGGATCCAATATGGCGGACGCAATTTTCGAAATCGATTGGATTCACTTGAAACTTGTTACTCGGGGGTTTTGGGGGTCGCTGAATACGAATCCGGTGTCAAAAAACCAAAATTCAAAATGGCGGATCCAATATGGCGGGCGCAATTTTCGAAATCGGTCGGATTCGCTTGAAACTTGTTACTCGGGAGGTTTTTGGGGTCGCTGAATACGAATCCGGTGTCAAAAAAACAAAATTCAAAATGGCGGATCCAATATGGCGGACGCAATTTTCGTGTTCCTTATTACACTTTCTTATATATTTGAATTATACATTTTTCAATATTTTTATAAATGATTAAAAATGTAATTACTTATCTGAAATATGTACAAAATATTTCTTTTAAACAAGAAAGTCATTACTCTGTAATCCAAATACATTCATTTTAAAACTGTAAATCAAATTATTATACAGTAATCTTAAAAAATGTTTACTTAAACTACAATAATTATAAATTAACTGTTTGAACATGTTAATTTTATTTCACAAAATCTATTTTGTTTCAGAAAATGATTTTACGAAATATGTGCTTCAAAGAAAAAATTACTTGCATGTAACTGAAGTACATTCACTTCAATAAAAAAAGGAAATGTAACTTGTAAATAGTATAAAATAAGTCTTTCAAAAGTGATTTTAATCAATACAATTATAGATGTAAAAGTAGATGTTTTGTTACTTTTTATCAAATATATAATTTACTTACAGATTTATAAAAAGTTAATAAATTTTTATAATCGCTATTTTGGATCTGCCATTTTGAATTTTGTCTTTTTCACATCGGATTCATGTTCAGCGACCTCAAAAACCTCCGAGTAACAAGTTTCAAGCAAATCCGGTTGATTTCAAAAATTGCGTCCGCCATATTGGATCCGCCATTTTGAATTTTGTTTTTTTCACACCAGATTCGTATTCAGCGACCTCGAAAACTTACAGAAACCAAGTTTCATACAAATTCGATAAACATTCCGTATTATAACTGAGTATTTTCGGTTTACTATCGCCATTTTGAACCCGCCATTTTGTTTTTTTTACCATTTTGACTTCAGATTCGTAATCAGCAACCCCTAGACCCTTATATACTATATCTTAAACAGAATGAACTACGAGTGATAAATCTAAGCGACAAGTGATTTGACCAAATTTTTTGATGGAAAATTTCTGACAGTTAAAAACTTTAGAAGTTAAAAATCGTCAGGTGTGGTTGCCTCATTAATTCCTGATGAATGAGTGAGGCAATCAGAGTTGACAAAAATAATTAATGATTCGATTGTTAGAGATCTTTCTGAGATCGATAACACAGGGATCTAAGGTGGCGCTGACTCTAACCGGGTTGCGAACTGCCAGAAATTTTCCATCAAAAAATTTGGTCAAATCATTTGTCGCTTAGATTTATCACTCTTAAGAAACATATGACCGCGTATAAAAGGATTAATTAATTAATCTGCAACAAAGGAGAATGAACTACGTTTTCGACTTTTGACTAGCTTTTCGGGAATCGGCCCCACCGTGCGTCGTCGCGGAGACGTTGACGGTTGCTCACCCCCGCTATATCGGTGCGAGACATGCGAGGGACAAGAGTCGTGTTTCAAATAGCTACCAGCGACTTTCATCGGTTCGCCAGTGAGCGAGATTCAAGTACCGTTAAACCCATCGAACGATGCCTGTGAGATCGTAAACAACATCGACAAAGCTATGCCATATCATTATTATAATCAATTCGAATATTGTGTATATTGGTAGCATATTGTCGGTTTTCTGTTCTATTCATGAGCGTATGGATGTGTGGCCACGAATCTTATAACTTGTCATATTAAGTGTTCATACATATTATGTCGTTGAGATGCGTGGAATTCTATTGAGAGAATTCATAATGTTAAATGTCTGATATGAATTGATTGCATATGTAAAGGATATAATTGAATTTATTGCATATGTAAAGGCTATAATTGAATTGATTGCATATTTTAATGATTGAATTGAATTATTACCTATGACGTTGTTAAAATGCGTGGATTCTATTGAATGAAATTGTTATCTAACCCATTGAAATGAAATTATTGTACATTAAGTTATAGAAGAAATTTGATATATTGTTGTAATTGTCATGCAATATTTTAGGAGCTATTAATAGAATCGAAATGACGTTTTCCCATTGTCAAGCCTGAGATAGATATTGTTGTGCCGCGGAATATTCGTACTTCGTATATTCGGGAATATTCCATAGCAAAGCAACATTGGAATTCGTTCAAAACAGGAAACGAAGTCCAATGCCCGATCGTACGATCGACACCAGGAACGCCGACGCAGCATGAGGCGACTCGCTTGGCGTTCAACGATAGGCTAACACTAAAAACGCAAACTAAGGGATTTTCGTGAAGACAGTTAGCAACTGCTTTACGAAAAGGCAGAATGAATTTAGACTCAAGATAGAACGGGTTGGTTCCTCGTAAAGACTCGAAATAACTTTTTATTGTACTTTCTTACTTTGACTTTTAAATAGACAACGGAAAGTTACCGTTGCCTATAATAAATATTTCCTTTTATATAAATTCGTGTTTTCATCAATAACTCGAGATTCATCTCCTCATCGGCAAACGATCCCGAAAATAATAACTTTTTAATATTATACCGAATATCGAATAATCCAATTACGCGGTACCGGCATAACAATATATACATAAAAATAAAAGGAACTAAACATCATCCGGTTTTATATATAAATAGCTGATCAAAAATAATATTTCATATCTGAAATATATGGAATTAATAATCTAATTGTTACATATGATTAGAAATAATTTTATGATATTTTGACTTTACTACATCCCAAAAAAATAGTATAATTTGATTTTGACATTTAAAAATAGATGTGACACTTGCCTACCAACGGTGTGAACAAAACTTCACTTCTTAATTGACGTAACAAATACCACTCATTTACAAAAATGACAATTGAGGATCTGTCATAACTATGAGTTTTTAACATAAAAAGATAAATCATTTGTAATAAATGTTAACTGACTCGGAGGACTCATTGGAAAAATTGAACTACTGAGACAGGTTTGTTTTTGTCTTAGTTCTTAATATTTGTTAGTTTTTTTAATTATAATTACCTTTTAAGTTAGAATGCATAATTCATATTCGAATGATTAATTTTGTAATATCAAACTGGTATCACCTTCTTTATTTTCAATGTTGACATATTATGTGTTATGAATTTACAGTTTCAATTAAAAGTAACATTTCTGAGGATGGTCTGCAATTTGGACCGAAACGTAAATACGAGTTTTATTGCTCCTAATAGTCATGGAGATAGCCGAAGCATAGCCGCACACGTAAATACCAAGGTCTCAATATATACACTGTAGGGTTATGCATTGTTTGGGGGTGCCATGAGTTTCTGGTTAAAATATACGTCCAACTGATAAATAAGGCTATGCAGAAAGTTATTAATAAGGTGCTACGTCGTATTGCGATTCAGCTGTTGGAATAACCTTAACATTTACAATAATCATTGTATGAGCTAGGTCCAGATATTCTTTACTATGGCCAGGTATGACAAATTCCAGGGGTCCGTCATCCGTGAGGGACGACACAGGCTTATAGTTTATCCATTGTGATACTTATATAGCCGTCTGCGGTAGAGGTATGGTAAATAAGTCGAGCTCCGACTTCATGCACTCGGAGGAGTGTAAGTGTAAGAACGACATTGTTAAACACCTCCAAAAATATCGTTGGTCTTTGCGCGTTTGCGCCTACTGCTTTCGACACCTTTCTTTCTCTTTGTTATCCTTTTCTTTTTATTCTTCGCGACACCGCGATGAATATTATATCAGATATATTTCCTTACTGCAATGCGTCTACGTCTCGTTGACTTTTCTTTTTTTATTCCAAGCGATTTTTACGAAATACCAGTACGCCGTTTCCTCGTCCTCGTAGGCAGCCGTCCCGATAACGACTGCGTCATGCGCGCTGTGCCTACAGCGTTATATCCTGAACCATTCATGAGAAGCGAAATTTTTTCGTTGGCTTTTCGTTGTAAATTATCTCCAGATTCGGCTGCACGTCGACGCAATGACTCCCTGAATGGTATTTTGTGGCCGCTTACATTCTCGATAAAGTGTAAGCCCGTGCGAATGGCTTCTTTCCCTATAGCTTTAGCATCATTGTTACCTATATAACCGTTTCCACCCCCTATTTGATTCTCATAATACGCCGTATAATGTGCACTTTTATTGTGGAATAAAGTCGTTTGGAATGAAGCGTGAACGTTAACGTTCCATACTCGAATGCAATAAGATTACCCAGATAATCTCTTATATCCACCTCGATCGTCCTGGAGCAATCGTTGAGTAAACCTATGTAATTTGACGATGAGAAACATTTTACTTGCGTTGTACCATACGTGTAGTTTTTTGTATTTAAATTTACAATCCTGAGTAGCACTGTCTATGTATCACCTACCTATACGGTACACTAATATCTGTGTAGACAAAAAGCAGATCGGGTAGAGCCCTATTTATACAGGCGGGTACTCATCCTACGCGTGGAACGCCTCTCATAAGCTGCAGGTAAAGTCCCCTTGGGGTTTCTCGGTCAAGCAGCAGTTCTTCGTGTTTCTCGAAGCCCAGTATGCGCGCTATTTTACTACTCATTCGTAATACCTCAGGTCAGTTTGGAGGCTCAGGGCACGATTGTATTACCTCAGCTTCGAGGGCAACGTACCCTTTGACCCTATCAACATTTACAATTTTTATGCCTGCTTCTCGCAGTCTAGGTAAATCATAGATATTTTCCACAATTTCCTCATGATTTTTGTAACCTCGAGGTATTCGGTTTGTAGTAACTTCTTTATTCTCACAAACCACCCAATCGATTATCGTATCTGGTTTTTATAAATGTGTCATTGTACAGGGTTTATGAATTTCCCAACGACCCTTTAACGACATTTCACGCGGCAATGAATTGTGAAATGTGTTGTCGTAATTTTTGTCATGTCAATTAATTATTCTCGTCAAGCATTTTGGACAAAATTTTGTTTATTCGAGACCGTGAACGTTTGACGCTGGTATCTACGAGTTAAATTTTGCCGGATAACCCACCCAACTCACGAAAATTTGTTTTTGAAGCAAAACTTCTTTACGCACGCTTGACTTGGGGAGTAAGCTGGTGAATGCGTGACGAGAGCGTTACGAAAAGTGTGATCGGGCGAGGCGAACGAAAGTTGAGAGAGAGATATAAGTTAGTGAAGATAGAAAGAGAGAGAGTTACGTTTCGTATATTACTGTAGGGGCAAGAGAGAGAGGTGCGAGCACACATTTTCTTTCTCTCTTTCTCTCATAGCCAGTTACGTTTCGTATATCTAAGACACAGTGCAGGCCTATTGACTGTATCACACTGTAGGAGCAAGAGAGAGCAGTGCGCGCGCACATGTTCTTTCTCTCTTCCTCTCATAGCCAGTGCATGAAATATATATATATATATCTCAGTCAGTAGTTCGTTTGCGAGTTTGCTAGCGTTACGCGAACGGTGATTTCTTGAATTTTCGTAATTTCATTTCGTTCTTGAACAATTTTATAAATTAATATTTTGTTCAATACATTAAATATTCTACGTTTAAGCTGAATAAAATTGTAAATTCATTTTAAAGTTCATATTTTGTGAATTTTCGGGTGAATAATAACAAATTATGGCAGGAAGTGACACAGACTCTGAATATGAAAGCGATGCTCCAGGACCATCAACTAAGAAGAAATTACGTACGGAAATTGTGCATAAAAAGTGTGTGACAACATATTCAAGGCAAGATTTTAAACCTAGTGAGACCCAATCAACTGATAATGAATCACGAAGGTGAGTGCGTATCTCATACTAGTTGCTGGCGTCGTAGCGTCATATGCAGCGTTCCTTTTTCCTTGTCTATTTTCTCCCTCTACTAATACGTGGCATTCTACTCTCGACATTGGGGCGCGTTTGATTCTCTCTCTCTCTCTCTCTCTCTCTCTCTCTGTCTCTCTTTCTCTTTCTTCTTGTTACTCTTCCGTATTTCGGCCTCGCGTTTCTACAATTTACTTCAGCAAATTTTTTAATTAGGATAACATAAAATTTAACTAGTACGTAAATAATAAAATTATTATTAATTGTAGAGGTTCACCATTACAAATAATTGGTGACATCGTGATTGAACATGACAATAATCAAATGGAAGTTGATGATGAAAATCCCACTATAGATCATGTACAAAAACCGAGACAAATTATTGGAGTTAGGTAAATTAATTTTTATTTTATTATTTTTATAATCATTCATGACTCTAATAATAATTTACTAAATTTTCCAAACTAAAATGATGAAATTATGGGTTGAATAAAGCGCCAAAAACTTCTGCAGAACGTGGTCGAGAATTCAAAGCACGAAAAGCACTGCTTAAACAACAAAGTAAGCAACAACAGGAATCAGATGCAATAGTTGAAATTGCTACAGAAGATATTCGAAATGCTGGTCCATCAGAAGACAATCAAGTCCCTGGACCCTGTGAAATAAGGACAATAGAAAAAAGAGCAAAGTCTGCAGAGGCAACACGGCGATGGAGAGAGAAAAAAAAAGGCGTTAGTGAGTCATCAAAAAAACAGGCGAAAACTGCAGCTCAACGCATGCAAGAATACCGGGAGAGAAAAAAATTGTAAATATTAATTTATTTATATTTATAAGACTTATGCCATTGAAGGCTCGTAAAATTCTAATTTGCATTTTCTTACTTAGAGCAAAGAAAATACTGTTGAAGCAGCAAAGTGATCAAGATTTAGATGCTATAGTTAGCACATCATCATCACAAGTAAATCAAAGGGCTGGTCCATCAACAATAAACAGCATATCCGCAGAGCTAACTAGAAGAGAAGATGTTGACATCCCGAATTTTGATTGTATTGCGAAATTTAAGC
Source organism: Cylloceria caligata (assembly GCA_963942595.1). Classification (NCBI taxonomy): domain Eukaryota; kingdom Metazoa; phylum Arthropoda; class Insecta; order Hymenoptera; family Ichneumonidae; genus Cylloceria; species Cylloceria caligata. The sequence goes on along the minus strand of OZ012705.1, from coordinate 27,789,183 downwards.
GTAAAAATGTTAGATCAGCAGGAGTGGCAATTTATCAGAAATCAAATGATGTCTCGAATATAGTAACTTCGAAAATGGACATTTTATTACGACATATTCGTGAAATTGATATTGGTCAATCATCAATTGGTGATATATATGCTGCTCACTGTGTGTTTGGACGATGGAACAAACTTCGAAAATGGACATTTTATTACGACATATTCGTGAAATTGATATTGGTCAATCATCAATTGGTGATATATATGCTGCTCACTGTGTGTTTGGACGATGGAACAAACATCATAATGGTAGTTGCTTACATTTCGCCCAATAACACAGTTAATAATATTATAAAGTTTTTCTATAAAAGACTTATGATTTACGGTACAGTAGGCTCTGAAGAATTAGGAGAAAACTATCATATATTGCCACTAATTTTAGAAGGAGATTTCAATGTTAATTTCACGTCCGAAGATGGACAACTCTTGGTAAACTTTCTACAAGATAAATTAGAACTACAAATGAATAATAACCAAAATGAGCCTACCACAAGACATGGAACAACAATCGATTCAGTTTTCTCTAGATATCTTTCTAATTTTCATTCGAAAACATATGTATCTTATTTCTCATATCATAAGCCTATTGTCTCGGTCCTACAATCAACCACAGTAATTACTGAGGTATCCGATAATGAAAATAATGAATAAAAATAAAAAATCTATTCAAAAATATTAATTTATGAATGAAAACCCATAATAAATTTAAATATTTGTAGAAAGTTAATATATGTATATGTATATACATGTATATATTATACATATATACATATATAAACATATATATATATATATATATTGAAACGTTTCGCGATTTTTATTCACTCTTAATTTCGATACGATACGCGTGTGTTCGGCGGCGGTGTAAAATCGCGTAGTTTTATAATTTTATTTCGAGTGATATCGTCCTTGATCGTATGGAGAATGGAGCTTGCTCGAAACTAGTTCGTGCACTGGGCTGGATGGAGTAAGAGGTGTCTGTGGTTTTGAGGATTTATAATCAATCTATTAGGTTGTTATTAGTAATTTTATTGTTGTTGTTTGTGAGACCTCAGTTTAGGTTTTTGTTGCGTCGCATTTGTCCGTGAGAGACATGCGGTTTGTTACCCTCTCATCATTGGTCTCTTTATTGACTGGGTAATTCTTTCTTTTCCTTATGGTGCTGAAGGCACGGGATTATTCGATAAATTTCTGATTGATTGTTAATTAGGACAGAGGTAGGGAGTACTGTTACGTCCTGCGAGATCCTTCTCTTTTACTTTATTATTCTGCAGGTATAAGCCGGCCACGATGAGTGAGCGAAGTAGCCAGGGTAGCTATCCTTTCTATTTAAGTCATCCTTGTGTTTGACAGCAAGGAGGCAGACCCGACCCCTCTTTGCGGCGGGTGGCGCCTAACTGGCATTAGTCATAATAGATAAACTCTACGATTGCCTCTGCACCTGGTCTTCTGCGAACTCCCTAATCGCGACATTCGGCACTAAAGGTGAATAGAGATATGATAAGGAATAGGCTCAAAAGGAAAACTCGTTAACAAAGGTAAATAAGTTGAGTCATGCTAATATAAAAGAGAGAATATTAAGTCATAGAACTAGACCAATGACTCACGTCTCTCGGAAAAGGGAATCACCTTTTGCGAAGGTAAATAAACTGAGTCATACTAACATGGTGGGGAGAACCAACCTTTGAAGAAAGGGGTTCGTAACCCAGGATAGCGTTTCATCCTAGTTCACGGGGTTTTCCTAATCAATATTTCTATTACAATCTAAGATATATAAGGAAGAGTTTTCACTGCACGAGTGCTCAGTTTTCCATCACTATTGCCCGCGGTCGCGTCGCGTAACGTATTAGCGCGAATAAACGATTCTATTTAACCACAACAGGCCAAGGTGCCTCTCCTACGATACCGTTCTGAATATTGTATATCTATAACTTGTGTTTTGTGGATTGCGTACGGTGTAATTGTCTGGCAATATATAAACTAACGTGTGCCGCGAATGAGCCATTCTTCGGAACTGTAATAGGCCAAGTTGCCTTTTCTTTTGACATTGTGTAATACTTTGTGTATATTTAATTTGTGTTTCGTGGATTGCGTACGATACGCTTTGGAATAAACATTACAATCAACTAATCAATTACTATCAGCAAATATTTCTCCTTCCATCACCAACAAAGAAGTACGAGTCAAAGAGAACCACCTGCAACGGAGATCGGGAACGCGACAAGGAAGAAGAACTACTACAAAGAGGACAAGTGTCAACAATACACCTTCTAGCCCAACTCTATCCGAAGCTCACCAGGTAAAATTCTCCTATTTCTAATTGAAAAAGGCGAGGTCTCCGTCCCCGCTGTGAAGAGCTGCCAAGCCTTGACCCATAAGCGAGACCGACCGTGTTCGCGTGACCCAAAATCTTGGGCCCGACGTAACAGTACGTTCGTAGGACGATCTGGTCGTTCGTACGGGGGTTTTAACGTTCGCCTGCGTGAGTCGTGGTTATCGTGTTTCTAGACACGCGCTGTTCTTAAATCTACGTATGCGGAATTGCTTCCGGTGTTTCGGGTTTTGACTCTATAATTCGTAAAGTGATGAGATATCACTAGTACGGAGCTTAACACTCAATTTGTCTGTATATGGGTTGTCGCGTTTGCTTATACGCGATTTCTCTAATGCTACGTAAGTGGAATAATGAATTTCCAGTTCCTTTTGGATTGTTGACTCTATGATTCGTAAAGTGATGAGATATCACTTGTACGGAGCTTAACACTTAATTTATTTTTAAGGGTTGTCGCGTTTGTTGAAACGCGATTTTTCTAATACTACGTAGGTGGAATAATTTCCAGTTTCTTTCTGGTTTCTTGACTCTATTATTCGTAAAACGATTAGGTATCACTTGTACGGAGCTTAACACTCAATTTATTTATTTTAAGGTTTGTTGCGTTTGCTAATACGCGATTTTTCTAATACTACGTAAATGGAATAATGAATTTCCAGTTCCTTCTGGGTTTTGACTCTATAATTCGTAAAGTGATTAGATATCACCTTTACGGAGCTCAACACTCAATTTATCTATTTCGGGGTTGTCTAATATTGTTTAATTTTGATTTTTAATATTTCTTGAATTGCTTTAGGATATCGTTGGCCGAATCCCGATGGCCATTAGCTTCGCGTGTCTCTATTTAGATGTTGCAGGTGTGGCCTAGTTGCTGGGCTTAGTCCTCATACGGGGCGTTTCTTGGTACCTTCGTTAGATGTACCGGTACGCCTCGTTTTTAATCATCGGACGTCTAGCTGGTGTTATGCTATTAGGGATGTTATTGTTTTGGACTGCCCGTTCGCGAGATCTGCCTTTTGAGGCTCCGTCCTGCTAATGGTCACGCGAAGAGTTTATAGTAGGAACGCGAGTGTCGTGTGGTGAGGTGATGTGTATGATTTTACCTACCTATCTTTACTCGTCTTTGTTATTGTTTGGGTCCCTAGCTATAGCTTTCTGTTTGCAAAAGACACCGGGTTCGCAGCTATGACCTACTAGCTCTTCCTGTATCCCGGATACTGGAGCCTTTAGTCGCACTTAATTAAGCCACCTTATTGCGCCTTTAAGGGCTTTACAATTTGGTTTTTTAATTAGTACGATTGGCCTAGGTATCCGTTCGTATCAGGTGGTAGTTGGTGCTGGCCCTGACGTGGTCCCACACACGCAGGTACACCCTACGAGTCGATTGCGCGCGGTGCAACAAGTCGGGATGCCACTCCCGTAACCTAGAGACACACGTGCTTCTTCACTCTGCAGAAGACATGTAGCCACGGCGCTATGCGTGGGAACACGTTAATGCAGAGTGCCCTAACGCTGCGATTGGGGGCGGCCAAGGCGCAATGCAGGGGAGCCCTTTCCTCGCAGAGTATCCTAATTAATTCGTTCACTCAGCTGACGGCCAGGACGCAATGCCAGGGAATCGGTTGAGCGAAAGAACACTATTTGCTATCAAGATATTTCCCAAACTGTTAGTTGTGTCGGTATAGTGTCGTTCGGTTAAACGACGGCCAAGCGCAATGCAGGGGAATCGATTGATCGAAAGACACTGTTTTCATTACATTCTAAATTTAAAATGAATTTATGATGGCTGTCGGGCAGCACTTCGTCTTGAAGAACAGATTTTAAATAAGAGCCTCGAGGCTTGTCCGGTCGTGGTTTATATAGTTTAGTGGATAGACCCCGAGGGGGTGTTTTTGGGTATGTCATGTGATGTTTGTCGCCCTTCAATCACTAGGTGAGGGAGGTGCGGGGTGATGGATCGGTGTACCGTTATTTCTATATTTAGCCGGGCTTTGTCTTTTCTGGGTTTGAACCGCGGTTCTAGCGAGGTTGAATTTTGTTGGCCTATGTTAAATTTCCACCCGCAGGAGGTTCAAACTTTCCTGAGAGTTTTTTCTTGTTTGATTAATGTTTTTACTAATGATTGTCATGTGTGGTTTTACTTATTCTTTGTATGTCTTTCCTAGTCTATCTTCTGATTCGATTCGCGCTAGGATTGTTTAATTATCGTGAATTTGGTGTTTTACGACATGTTTTCTAGATGTTTTTCCCAGATTTTTGTGTTGTTTTTACTTTTGAGTGTCTTATCCGGTTAGGGCTTGCCCTAGTCTTGATTTGTTAATTGTTTTTTGTAATATTTCGGTTCGTTTTATGTCTTTATTTCGTTATTAATATTGGATCCTTGAGTGGGGGTACGTGGTGAGATTTCATGTGGAATCCCCTTGTCGTTTACTCTTGAGAATTTGTGGAATTTCAGGAGTTCCACTAATTCTTTTGTAATTTTGCCGTATTGTGGCGTTCTCTGCGCATCGCGTCGGTGTGGTATGGTTGGCTTAAAGGGTGAAGCTGACTATGCCTTCTTAGAACGGTAAGGCGTTTATTGTTACGCGTTGTTCCGCCTGCTTCCTAGTGGGGCGGGGGTTACTACGCTGGGGTCCGGTCTGTAGTGTGCGATATTGCTGTTTGGCCTGCCCCTCGTCTTACTCGTGCGACCTTCTTGCGAGCTGTGTTTGTTTTGATAGTAGTTTCTTTCACTTTAGGTGGGGCCTGTGTCTGACGCCATGCTGTTTTAGGGTGGGTACTTGCGGTTGACCGTGTGTACCTACTTTTGTGCTATGTTGTCCTAGTCCCGCCGATGCTTGTCTCTTGGTGTAGGCTGGATGTGTGGGTGGTATTTAAGGTTTTATTATGTAGCGGATCACCGTAGTGGCGTTCCGTTACAATATATATATATATACATACATATAGATGGAGCTAAAGAAGTTTTATTTCAGTCGTGTTGTCTAAAGCACACTCACTTTTTTTTCGCACCTTGTCCTTTTGCCCGTAAAACTTGATCAATCTTGAATTTTTTATTCTTCTCCAGACGATTCTCATGAACACTCGTTAATTCTTCGGGGTAAAAGAAACCATCGATAGTTTCGTTTTCGAGATTGCACAACATATACACATACAATCCCTGCCGACGTTAAACTTTTTAGATACGGAAAACCTTTTTTGAAGGTTCCTTTTGTTTTATTGATTCGAACGTAACCTCCGGGTTTGTATTTATATTTTAATGCTCGAGAGTATAGCATGATTGTACGCATAAACCATTTGTTGTAGTATATCGATGCAACGATGAGTATTACGATGTGTGAAGTAACGCTACATCTGCTCCTTGAGAGTGCGATGAAAACGCTCGACAATCGAGGCTTTTACATCACGATTACGAGCAATGCGAAATTGTATGTTTTCATCTTTGAGAAATTTTTGGAGTTGACCACCGAGGAATTCATTTCCGCGGTCGGTTGGTAGTGAAACAGGTGTACGGTGTGTCGTTACGCTCGAGAATACGTTTAAATGCCTTTATTATCTCGCGCACAGTTTTGTCCTGCAAGGGTTCGAACCAGGCGCATTTGCTGACAACGTCAATTATCATAAGCAGATAGGAGACGTTGTCGTTATAGCTTCTCAATAAACGTAGATCCACGAGATCGGCCTCCAAAATATCGTCATTATTTGTAACATTGTAATACAATCGTGGAAAGACACGGTGTACGGGTCTATGAATGGTATAACTATCCTGCTGAGTCAGCCAATCATACACGGTGTCTGCTTTATTTCTGCTACTGATTAAACGACGCTCACCAGCGTATCTGCTGGATGCGGGGGATCATAGTACGCTTTTTGGAAAGTCATCTATCACCGGTCGTTGTACAACTTGTTCTAAATCTTTATCCACTTTTCAAACACTTTTATTACTTTTGTTTTCCGTCGTTTTGAAGAAGTATTCCCAGGGTGTATATCGTCGCTGGCGTCGTAGTCGTCGTTGGAATTATCACCGATCGCATTCACATTCATGGAATGCGTGTCGTTATGCTGCAATATCTGATTATCTTTTCTTGGTCGCTTAGTACCTCTAGATATGCCTAAATCCCACAATGTACTGTTTCCTATGAATTTACGCGGAACGCTCTATGTTCGTAAACTAACGATAAACTCGCGTCTGCCTGCTGCTTTAAAGTTTTTTCTAGCTCGTACTGCATCGTTTATAAGGTCGACGATATTAGAATTTGGAATGAGGATACTGTCTATTGTTACACATCCTTCTTTGTCCCATCTTATGCTTTTTGATTCATCACTCGTGGGTTTGCGTAGAAACTTTAATAGCGCAGTCGCTCGGCGTTTATACATATTTGGAACGCTGTTAACGATGTCAGCATCGCTCGTGGCTTCGGCATTATTTACCTCAGACGATGTTTCAGGCAGTGATGGAAGCGCTGGTAAAAACGATTCATTTTTCGTACCAACAAGATATAGATAACACTGCAACACGTGGACGTACTCTTTCACTAACGTCGTCTTTACCATACTTGTTTGATTTTTAAATTTTGTATAGCTCAGTGTCTAGTCTGGAAACAGGATCACCCTGTGTCTGTACTATTTTCACGTTAACTGCTGTTGCATGATTATTCCCAGAACCGACCATAGGTATTTCGTCGTAACGACCGTCTGCATCACTATTTCCATCGTTTACCTCGGGCATTGGCACTAAAAACATTTTTTTCGCATGCTCCATTACGAGGATGATTAATAATTTTATCCTTAACACATTATTGTTTTCTCAATCGTCACTACCACTGAACAATTTACTAAATGAAGTTGTGATTATCGGAGCCAGTTAAAGTGGTAAAAAAGCAAAACCCCCTTTTTTAATTATGAAGCGTTTCTTCGTTCTCTAATTATATTTCCGCTGCTTACGAGCGACTGTACTACAGCCACCACCACCACGTTGTTTTGTCACACATCCTGAGACAAGCTGTCGAAGTATATTTTAATATTTTTTTAAACGTTTTTTAACACTTGACTTGACACAAATAACTGCTTGTAAAATGTTTAACACGCATTCACAGATGGAATTGATTAGAGGTTTATCAGCATTAAGCAATATTTATTTTCGCTGTTTTTTATTTGAATGACAAATAGCGTTAAGTAGGGCTATACGACGTTCATCGAATGGAATGTAATGTGTATTTTTCTTCTTCTTTTTCTTCGCGGTGCTGCTAGCCCTCATTATTGCAGTTTCACAGTAAATGGATTCGTTGAAAGCCCAAGTCTTTGTGTGATGCGTACAC